>CAUYLG010012775.1:0-84303 GCA_963573385.1 Cacajao melanocephalus | reverse complement strand
AAAGAGGTTTTTAATACCCATTTTTAGACTGCATTCTAGCCTGGGCAATAGAACAAGAATCCCATTCTCTCTCCCTCTTTCTCTTCCTCTTTCTTTCTCTCTTACATTCTTTTTTTCTTCTTTCTTTCACTCTTTCTTTCTTTCTTCTTTTCTCTCTTTTTCTTTCTTTCAAAAAAAATATATATATATCTTGAGGAAAAAAAAGCGGGGGAATGCATTGACTTGTGACCTCTAAGAAAGAGCTATGTAGAGCATTGATGAGACACAGGGCTGCTCAGAACACACAGCCTTCCTTCAGGAAATGCTCTTTCAAGCCACATCGTTTCTGGAAAGGAGTGCCAATCAATCACATGCTGCTTCTCTCTGGCCACGGGGATTAGTTCAAGTTGGACGTTGTGGCTGATGCTGCTGGTGCCTGCACACCGGGCAGGCTGAAAGTGCCATGGAGTTAACTAGTGCTCCCTGAGCAACCATCAACCAATGAGGGCAGGAGTTGGTGCGGAAATACTCCAGCTTCTTACTCCTCAATGGGTGCAAATTGGGGCTGGGACTTAGAACAAAATTTAAGAGAGTGCCAAAAAACTCCGTCATCAAGATAAATCTGGTTTTAATGCAATATATTTGAAAAATCCAAAATTAATACAAAAATTCAGTGTGTGCAAAATACTAAAATTTTTAGTAAAAGCAGTACTGATATTACTGACTTCCTTTTGCCTCTTGTTCCAATGTGGCTTAGCTGGGTATGTTTGTGTTTCTTTTAACTGCTTGTTTGCAAGCTCAATAGAAAACGGAGGTGGCAACAGCCTTGAACAGAGGCTGTGGGATGTCCTCCTTGTCAGGCCTCTAACTGGGCCAATCTTAGGGCTGCTCCAGCTCAGGGTACTCTGCCCCTAAGTGCTGCCCAGAGCTCCTTGGGAGGGGCAAGGCAAGAGACATGTGAGCACACTCTGAGGACATATGGGCAGTTTATTCTTTGATGTCCTTGGAAGAGTGGTCATAATTTGCGTGATATAAACCAACAACCGAGACAGATAAGCCTCAGGAGAGGTAAGGTCATTTCAACTAACAAACCACTTGTTCCATAATGGAGAAAGCAAACAACAGATCCATACATAAACATGGTAATTCCTGGGAAAGATTTTAAGTCAGTTCTCTCTCTCCCTGTCCTTTACATCTCTTTCTCTTTCTCTCTTCTCTTTACATCTGGGGAAACCTTTGCCAGGTAACGGAATGACACAAAGCAGCATCTAGGAGAATGGCTTCTTTCTTAAGCATGTCGACATGAACGAGGTTACCTAGAGATGAGTGCTGCTTTTGTGGGGAGCATTTGATCCGTGCGCCATTGTAAACCAGGCTTGGGGGAAGCCAAGCCCACGATCAGAATGTAATTGAAGTATGTTACCTATAATAGGTTCAGATGTTTGTGATCTTCAGCACTTTATGAATTCTGCAGCAGATGGGCGAGGGCCAGGTAGCAGGCAAGAACAGACTGGGTTAGGCAGGCTGGCACTCTGACAAGGGCAGCCGCAGCTGTGGTTCGGGTGTTATTCAGCACGCCCACCCACTGCACCAGCAGCCTGCCTTCCCCAGCTCACGGCCACGGCCGCCTTAATGAAGAGTGGAGGTAAGCATGAATCCCGGCTTTCCAGGGATCACAACATTTGAGAAACCCAGAAGAATCGACATGATGGAAATGGTGCCAAGTTCTTTTGCCTCTTGCTTTTTAACAAAAAGAGAAAGAAAGAAGGAGAGAGAGGAGAGAGTGAACCTGCTAATAAAATGCACATCTAAACACTTTACATTTTTCCTGGGCTTTTCGTTTCTTTCCTCCAAAATTCTGTGCTGGAAGAGGGAAAGCAGAGTAAGCACTGATAAAAGAATCTTGAATGGATACAAGAATTTAGGTGAGCCTCTGTAGTGAATGGGATGCTGTAGGTACAGTTTCAAATCCTTGCCCTATTGTGTAACTTTGGTCCAGTTCTTTTTAGTTATACTTTTATTTTTATTTTTTGGAGACAGTCTCACTCTGTTGCCCAGGCTGGAGTGTAGTGGTGGGATCTCAGTCCATTCTCTGCCTCTTGGGTTCAAGAGAGTCTTGTACCTCAGGCACTGAGTAGCTGGGATTACAGGCATAGGCCACTGTGGCCCACTAAGTTTTGTATTTTTCATAGAGATGGGATTTCATCATGTTGCCCAGGTCTCAAACTCCTGGCTTCAAGTGATCTGCCTGCCTTGGCCTCCCAAAGTGCTGGGATTTACAGGTGTGAGCCACTGTGCCCTACCTGTTTTTTTTTTTTTTTTTTTTCCGAGGCAGGGTCTCGTTCTGCTGCCCAGGCTGGAGTGCAGTGGTGCAATCATGGTTCACTGTAACCTTGACCTTCCAGGCTCAAGTGCCTCTCCCACCTCAGCCTCCCAAATAGCTGGGACTATAGGCACATGCCACCACACGTGGCTAATTTCTTGTTTGTTTTTTAGCAGAAACGGGGTCTTTCTATGTTGCCCAGGCTGGTATTGAACTCCTCAGCTCAAGCAATTCTCCCACCTCTGCCTCCCAAAGTGCTGGGATTACAGGCATGAGCCACCATGCCTGGACTGGGCCAGTTCGTAACCTGCCCCACTCTGTTTCCTCATCTGTCAGATGACCAAATTACAACACCTGTCTCACAAGCCATTTGCTTCATGAAATGCGGTAATATGTCAGTAGCTGATATTTATTGAGCACTCACTATGGGTCAGATTTTATGTATCAATTCTTTTAAATCCTCTTACCAACCCTGTGTGTTAGGCCCTGTTACGATTCTCACTTATAGATGAGAAAACAGAAGGTAAAGAATGTAAACAGTTTGCCCAAGAATCCAGCCAAGAAGTGGTGGACCTAGATGGAACAAGGCCAGCTCTAAAGCACACACTTGGAAGTACTGACTCCCAAAGGTTCCCAGGTCCTTACCTATAATTCCAAACTCCAAAAAGCTTTGAAAACCAAAGTTCTTCTAACTTATTTAACAGCAGACCTGGATTTGACCTGAATTTTTTAGCAGCAAAACTCATCTGAACTGACTTGAGGCTACTGCTAGTTTTTAATTGACCCGTTGATGTAAGTATTCATACATTTTCACAGCAAAATATATCAGTTTGCTTGTTTGATCATGAGGCTCTGTCTCAATTGCTACTGGGGAATTAAATAAGATATTCTTTATAAAATTTGGAAATCCTGAATTCTGAAACCCCCCTGTCTCCAAGTGTTTCTCTGTGGCTTTGTGGACCCATGCCGCCTTTCTGGAGCGGACTCTCAACAGGATTTTGATGACATCAAGGTTGCTTTACAATACACGAATGTAATTAGTTTATCTGTTTCTAAATGTATTTATTTGGGCATTCGTTTAACAGATACTTACAGCATGCCTGCTGTGTACTACGTCCCATTTTAGGCGCTGTAAGCAGAGTGAGCCAAATACATGTTTTCCTGGCCCACATAAAGCTTATAGTCTAAGAGAAATAATAGTAGGGGCATATAAAAGGACAACATATTTTCACAATAGGGTGTTATGAAGCAGAGTGGATAAGGACGCCCTGCATTCTTCTATGTCTCTAGCCATATACAACAGAAACTAGTACAACCTTTAATAATGGAGAAATAAAAGAATTTGGGAGAAAAAACAATAACCCATAATTATTCTATGAGAGTAGCAAACTGTGTGCCTTGAAATATTGAAGTAATTATCAGGTTAAATTTCTATGATCCCTGCAATTTCTATGAAACCTAGAAATGTTGGGAGCGTAGGCCTGGCATATCTCTTAAAGCAAAATTATACTTCTTTTTCATTCAGACTAAAAGGTCATAATTAAAGATATAATGAAGCTAAGTGAGTAATGGGATCTGAAATTTACTGGGGAAGTGCAGGATGCATGAAGGCTTCCTCCTGTCCCTGGGGATGGGGGTCACCAAGTCAGATGGCCTTGAGAATGCCACAGAGCCCAGAACCCTCAAATAGGAGAATATCAAGTTGTTACCAGGGGTGACAGGAAGTGGCCCCTGAAAAATTGGGCCACAGGAGAAGCTTTGCAGTCTATTTTCTCCAAGGTTTTTTAGCACTATTTTTATTGAATATTAAAGAAATATGTACTCATAGTAAAATATTTGGAAAACTTTTATTTAAAAAAAAAATTTTGGCCAGGTGCAGTGGCTCACACCTGTGATTCCAACACTTTGTGGGGCTGAGGCGAGTCAATTGCTTGAGCCCAAGAGCTCAAGACCAGCCTGAGCAAAATGGCAAAACCACGTTTCTACAAAAAATATTAAATGTATCTTGGCATGATGATGCATGCCTGTAGTCCCAGCTATTTGGGAGGCTGAGGTGGGAGGATTACTTGAGCCTGGGAGATCAAGGTTGCAGTGAGCCATGATCGTGCCACTGTACTCCAGCCTGGGTGACAGAGCGAGACCCTGTCTTGAAAAAACGAAACAAAAAAGTCCTGAGAAGTATGAAAAACGTCACCTATACTCATCTCACTATTCCTCAGACAACCACTCTTAGTATTTTAATATATTTCCTTCTAGAATTTTGTACCTGCTTTTCTTCACAGTTAAAATTTGCCTCTATCTAGTACTTAGTATCCTACTTTTGCACTTAAAATTATCCTTCATAATGCTAGCAGTAGCAATTCATTGGCCATTTGCTATGTCCTTTGTTTAAATCCTTAAAAGAGCTTATAAAATTGATTCCACAATTGTCAGTTGCTTGACATTTCTCTTTCAGTTTCCTGTCTGTAAAATGGAGTCTTAACAGGGCCTACTGTGTCAGATTGTTGTGAGGATCTCGAGTTAAACATCTAAAGCACTTGGAACAGTGCCTGGCATATATGGTAGACACTTGATAGCATTAACTGTTATTATTACCCCTTTTGCAAATGAGGAAACGAAGGCACAAAGGGTAGAGTAGCTTGTCCAAGGTCAGTAACAAGTGAGGAGCATAGTCAGGATTGAACACAGACAGCGTGACCACAGAGTCCATGGCCTTAAGTCAAATATAGTGAGAGCCAAGTTTCTTCAGAGGAAAAACATAGGGAATTTGGTCCACAGTTGGGATTATGACATACATAGACACATATCTGATAGATTTATAGGGGCTCTAATGGAAGCCAAGTTGCCAGAAAGGACACTGGAGGCACTGAGGGAGAATCCTTCCTAAGGAAAGCTGGTTTCTTGAGTGAGAGACTGTGTCTATGATCTTTGCTACTGAATCCTAGTTCCTAGAATAGTGGAATAGCACCTGACACAGAGTAGGCATTCAATGGACCTATTGATCGGCTAAATCTTTCACAATGGAGTCGTATTTAGCAAGTATCCTAAAGATCAGAGGGACCGATGCTTTCAGGGTAACTGTTGACATCAGAGCTCATCCTGACTTAGCCATCTTGGCAGAATGTCTGTTCCCTGAGAGGAAGATCCTTGACAAGTGTACTATTATTGAAAGGGTCTCCCTCAACTCTGCAATCCTTGGGAGCCCCTGCTGTGGGATTCCTATCCTAATTTAGCCACACCATCTCCAGCTATGTCCCGAAAAAAAAATCACTGGTCATGGCAAAGTTCAATGGAGTTTCAGTGGGAGGGGCAAAGGTTGAGTCAGGGGGAAAGAAAGTAAAAAGAGCTTTAAAAAAGTAAAAAACTTATTGAGCCCTGAAACACTTTAGGGTTCTGCCTACTGCAGTATCCCCACCTTTCTCAACTGAACATAACCTAAACAAAGGATAATGTTGCTCATTTTGCAAGTAGGGATAACTGGGGAGTAATCCACAACATGGGAGTAGCAAGAACAGGATCCTTCCTCCTTGGCACGGAGACACTGCCAGAGATCTGCCACAATTGAGTGGCAGCGGGGCCTCCCAACTCACCACGGGCCTGTTGTGGACAGTGGTTCTAGAGGACCAACTTGGCTAGACATGGCAGCAGGCATCAATTGGGGTAAATTCATTTCTGCCCTTGGTATGAGATCCAGAAACGATAGGGGAGAAGAATGCCTCAGAGGCCAGGACTTGTAACAGGAATTGGTGGAGACTTAGGGTTTTGAGGATTTGGATACTAAAATGCTAATGGAACATTTGGATTGCATTGGTAATCCAATTAAAGTGTAGTTAGGGAGGCAGGATGGAGTGGGGTTTGAGGCACAGGCTTTGAATTTGGATCTACCTGGTGGCAAATATCAGTTCAATTTCCTTAGCAGGTTATTTAACCTCTCTAGCCTTGGTTTCCAAATCTCTAAAATGGGTATGATAATACCTACCCCACTGAGCTCTCTTGAGGATTAAATATGCGGAGTGCTTAGCAAAGGTCCTGGCATACATCAACGATTGTGAATAAAGCAGCCTCCTGCTTTAGCACATCATCTCATTTCCTCCTTGCTATAACTCTTTTTAAGACAAGGGTATTATTAACATCCCCAGTTCATGAATGAGAACACCAAGACTCAGAGACCTTGAGCAATTGCTCCAGATGACACACACGGGCAGTGGTGGACCCAAGACTCTTGCAGCACACTTCTGGCTCCCTTAAGTTGTCTTAGATAAGAAATTTAATAAAGACAATGAGCGAATTGACAAATTTCTTTTTTTAAATGTTGACCTTTTCTAGTGCAAAATAGTCCTGGGTGCTAGACTTCAGTTGAAAGCAGCCCCAAAATTTAAGGAATTGGGCTACCTAAAACGCAGGGCGTTGGCCCCAAAAGGTGATACCTCCCCTCCTCGGAAACACCATTGCATTTCCCTGCTCCTCTGTTGCCTGAGAGTGTTCCAAAGTCCCCAGGAAGACACTTAGGACTGTGAGTGTGGAATTAACTAGGGATGTGGGCAAATACTTAGAGATTCATTGTGGCATTATTTAAACTAATGTTCCATCGTAGGGGATCAGTTAATTAAATTGTGATGCACAGAAACAGTGAATAATATAGAGTTATTTAAGATGACATTGCTGAAATATGTCTGCCAGTAAGGAAAGTTTATCATGGAATATTATTATAACACAGTATGTTATGAGCCCTTTTAAATAATATATATAGTGTATGCATAGAAAAGACTCTGGAAGCATCTATATTGATATATTGTATTAGCTGTATCTGAACGGATTTAAGGGTGTTTTTTAAAGGCTCATTTTGTCTATATGCTCTAACAGAAGACTGTTTCAGAAAATTTAAGGTGAATTGAATATATTTACTTAGAGTCAGACCTGAATAATTTGCCTTCCCCCCAAAATAATGCTTAGGTTCAGACCAAACATTATCTGAATATTAGGATTTACATGCTCAGATGCCACATAAATAGGCAGTCACTGTTGCTCCTAACCTTTTATTATTCTTTTATCATCTTCAGAGCACTCATCACCAACCACTTCATATATTTTAGTTACTCCATTGCACTCTGAAGCCCCACTAGGAACCTATAAGTTTCTGAGAGCGGGGACTTTGGTCTGTTCACTTTCTTGCACAGAAGATATGCTTAGTATATATTTGTCAAATCACACATTTGTTAAAACAATAAACATGACACAGCTCTTCCATAAAAGGCAAATCTTCCTCATCCATTCTCACCCCTCCACCTGCCCTTCACTTTCTCTCTACCCCATCATACCTTCCATTCATATTGTTCAGCACCCAAAGCACCATGGAGTACAGCAGGTGACCTTTGACGTCGGGGTTTGTAATACACATCTCTTGTGCTGTGCAACGATTTCCTGTATATTGCGTTTTCTAGTGTTTTCCTCTTTTTAGTCTTCAAGGTTGTGGCAGCTGATTGGGTGCTGAAGGAGAGCAGAGTGCTGAGCTTTTGGGGTGGGGCGCAGGGTAGGAGGTCAGGTTACAGAAGTGAAGAAAGGCTCGGCTGCTACTTATCACAAGCCTTGCAGGTGGGGATTGTGAACCCAGAGCCTCAGATGGGAGAAATGAGGGGTGATGAAGATTGGTGACTCCCAATAAGACCCAAAATGTTGGCAGGCCCCTCCTTGGGGCCCTGAGGCACCCTCCACCATTCCACCCATGGTTGTCTGATTCCCACTGGACCATCAACTCCTGAGGGCAGAGTCTAGGTTTGGTGACTTTTTTAGTCCCAGAGCCTAGCACAGTGCCTGACACATAGCAGCCACTCAGTGAACATTTATGAACTCAACTGCTTAAAGTGGCATAGCCAAAATGGGAAGTGGCAAAATTTTAACAAAAGCCCATGCCTTCTGATTACCTTTGCACCAGATGAAATCCTGGATTGATTCATTTTGAATGTAGTGAATGCAGCCACCTCCCTACCTCACGCCTCTTTATTTTCTGGTTCCCTGTTCTCAGTCGACCTTCTGTTACCACCCTGCCTTCGTGAACTTTTACCATTTTGAAAATAGCCTTTGTTATACCGGATGTTTCCGGACAACATCAAAAGATATTTACAAACTGAGTCTCATTCAGGACCGGGAGAGGGTGGGGATTCCAAGAATTTCTCAATGTGGTGGCGAAATGTTCCAAAAACCCGCAGCATCTTTGGGCCTGTTCATCCACGTTTGAAGAAGAGGGCAGGAGAGTGGGGATGGGCAGCAAGCTGAAATTTTAAAGCCCTAGGAAGCAAGCTTTGAATAAAATTAATAGCTGGCAGTTACGATTTATTATGTGCCAGGCATTGTGTTAAACACTTCACATAGAACTTTCTAGCAACCCTAGCAACCCTAGGGCACGGCTCTTATTATACCCATTTTACAGAAGACAAAACAGAGGCCCAGAAAAGTTAAGCGGCTTGCCTTGTAACACACAGCTGGTTGGTTTTTGAGCTGGTATTAGAACCCAGGTTTATCTCTCCCAGGGACCAGTTATCCGTGCTTTTCTGAGATGCCCGCGCAGGGCCGAGCCAAACAAACTGCAGCCTGGCTGGAAAAGAACTGACTTTTCAAGCACATAGGTGAAGTGGCTGGATCCGGACCAGCCCCGCCCCGGCAGGAGGGCCTTACAGCGGACTCCTCTTCCCAGCGCCTCCGGCCCCGCGCCCGCCACCCCGGGGCTGGCGCTGTCCGCGGTGTGGCCCGGCGGCGGATCCGGACTCGGAGCGCGGGGCGCGGGCGGAGGGGCTGGGCGCGCAGCTGCCGCGGGTTCGGCTTGGAGGAGCAGATGGCGCCGGCGGGTGGCGGCCGTTTGACGTTCGTAGCTCTTTCCTTTGCGCATATGTCGCGGGCGGGTACGACCTCGAGCCCGCTGTGGCGGCGGGTTTCCAGCCCTAGACGCGCGGACACCCCCGGATCCAGCTCCGAACCCCAGCTCAGGCCCGCGTCGGTGGACTAGGGGGGCTGGCACCGTCCCATTGGGTAATGACGTGCATATTTCCTATCCCCACCATTTTCCTACATTAATGGCCTTAGTCCCATTTTACAGCTGGAGATGACCAGCAGTGGAGTCAGGACTCGAACCGAGAGTCAGCTGACTTCTGCCTGAGCACCTGGCGCTACTTGGTGACCAGCGTGTCTCCAGCCTAAGGGTCCCATCCAAAGCAAGCGAACTTTCTTGATATTGCTTGTCTGTGTCCCCAAAACGTTTTTCCTTTTGTAGGGCGTTTGCATATGACATCCTTTGAACCATCTCCCCAACCCCCACACCCCGTTTCCTCCAAGGTTTCCTTTGCATCTTAGATCAGGGTCACCTCCTCAGGAAGCCTCTCCGGAATGCACCATAGCCCTAAAGATGGCAAACACCATTTGATTAATGTGAGTGATCGTCAACCCCAAACCATAAGTTCCATGAGGGCAAGGAGTGGGTGTGCTTTTCTGGTCAGCATTCTGTTCCCCGTGCATAATAAGCACTCGAGAAATAGTTGTGAATGAATGAGTAGTTATACGGATGAATGAATGAATGAATGAATGAACAGGGTTTTCCGAACCTGATTCCTCACTATCCAATGATCAGCCGTTTATGGGTGGAGGGAGGGCTGTTTGGGAATCCTGGGCCTTCTCAGCCGCAGCTTTTATTCATTGAGCCTGCGCTGTGGCTGTTTCCCGGCTCCTCCACCCCCACCATTGCCCTGTGACTATAGGCCAAGCCCTGCGCTCCTGTTGACAAAATGGAGTCTTCCTTATGCTGATGAATGAAGCTACCGTTAATAAGATGAAACCAGGCCAGAAAAAAGCCAAATGAGAAAGTTGGCAGCTTTGTACGTGGTTTTTCAGGGGGGAAAGTGAGAAAATGGACACTAAAATGGATCCTTTAAGTTGCTTTTCTGACCCGCTTAGTGGGAGAGCTGGAGATTCCAGGCCGTTGGAGAGATTCCCAGATGGAAAGAGTTCAGATGCAACAAATATTTACTGACGCCTCCTAGGTGCCAAGGGCTCCTCGGGGCTCGGTGACAAACAGCTCGGAGGATGCTTGGCACTCTCAAGCCTCATTTGCGCCTCCCCGAAACTCTGGGAACAGAGGTTCGTTGCCTCTATTCTTCAGAAAAGGAAACTGGCCTGGGGGGTCAGACGGCCTGCTGAAGATCACCCTGCCAAAATTTTATCGTGGAATAGTTTTCATTGTTTTTTGAAAAATCCAAACGTGATATTTTTGTGATTAAAGAAAAACATCTCTTAAATTTGTTGATATTTGACTTGCAGCTTGATCATGTGGCTGCTTTTATGCCATCTCCCTGACTGGAAAAATTATCTCCTCTTTGAGAGGTCTCAGATTGACAGAGCTCGATCTCCTTCATTTACTGACTCCAGTCACTCTTTCAGTTTAATGAAAAGACTAATAGCAATAAGTCCTTAATAAGACTAATAGCTATAGCTTATGAGTCCTCATCACTTATTGACTAAGTGGCACTATTAAATTAATGTCGAGGACTTCATATGCATTAGCTCATTTAAACTTCACAACTCCAATGAAACAGGCATCACTTCTGTCCCTGTTTTGCAGGTGAAGAAACTGAGAGTCCGAGAAGTTAAGTAACTTTGTCAGGATCAAGAGCTAGTGAGTAACGAAACTAGGATTCAAACCCAGATTGTTAACTGCTATATGCTGCCATGTTAATGTTTTCAGGCTGTTCTCTGGGGAACCCCAGGGTTCTATTTACCCAGAAGTGGAAGAGCCGGAAGGAAGCACAGGGACACTTGGCTGGGCGGGCCTGAAAACCTGGTCCACCCAACCAGAACAGCTCTGCTCTTATCTCCTAAAGTGGATCTGCAATGTCTTGTCGGACAAAGAGTACCCAGTGCTAAAAAAAATTAAACATATGAAAAGTTGAGAACTAATAGACAACACGCTTGGTCCCATTGGCCCCACAGTTGTATGGCTGTGCTGCTAGCAGGCAGTAGCACCTGGAGGCTGAGCCTTGTCTCCTGTATGCATCACTCCACAGTGCCCAGCCCTGTGTCTCGGTAAATGCTATTTTGGTTGGATGGAATGTATCAGTGTGTATCGCATTAGCTGTTTCACTGTACTTTACTCTTCACACCTTCCAGAACTTCCAAGGGTACCTGCAGCCATGCAGAGAAGATCCTCTTGGATCCACTTCCAGCTGGTGGACATGGAGAGGAAGGACTCTGTGCAGGTCAAGAGAGACTTAGTGGGTCGAGACCGGTGGCTGACACCTGGGAGGCGTAATCCCAGCACTTTGGGAGGCCGAGGCAGATGAGTCCCTTGACGTCAGGAGTTCAAGAGCATCCTGGCCAACATGGTGAAACCCCATCTCTACTAAAAATCCAAAACTTAGCTGGGTGTCGTGGCAGGTGCCTGTAATCCTAGCTACTCAGGACACTGAGGCAGGAGAATCGCTTGAACGCAGGAGACAGAGGCTGCAGTGAGCAGAGATTGTGCCACTGCACTCCAGCTTGGGCAACAGAATGAGATTCCATCTGCAGAAAAAAATAAAAAAGCGAGACTTAGTGGACGTGGCCTGAGGGCAGCACAGAAAACACATAGATGCTGTGGCCTCAATTTCCCAGGGATTTTCTGGAGTTATAGCGGGTAGGAAGGGCAATAGCCTCAGGCTAGAGGAAATTGGAGCCTTGGGCTTTGAGGACAGAGTAGAGCACTGTGCTACCTGGTAAGATGCTAATGACTCTGCCTTAGGGTGATAGTGAAGACTGTGGTACTCATGTACATACATCAGGCTGCTGGCTGCCCAGCCTAGCTCCCTAACCATACCTCTCCAGCCGTACCCACACATGCTTCTGAAGTTACCGAAATTGAACTTCAAAAGTAACATTTAGCTTCCTAGTGGCCAGAATGAAAATGGAAACACAACCTATTATATGATTCGATTTTCTGTGAGGAGATGCTCAGTTGTTCAAGGGATGTTGAGCTTTTCTCTGAACCTAGAATAAAGAGAATTTTGTTATGCGGGGTTTCACCTACTAAGAAATGTAGACTGTAATGTCCTTTATAAAAGACCTACAGTAAGTTCAGTGTAGTTTTTGTCTATAAGTCAAGCCAGCACCTTAACACACAGAATTGCACCTCACTGAAAACAGTGCTTTGAGGGGCCACATAGGTTCTAAGGGTCTCACTGAATGCAGAAATTAAGAACAGATTTTATGGAGGAGCAGATAGAACCACATGTCCTTCAAATAATGCTCCCTCAATAGTGCTTCTCTCAGCAGGGCTTTGGATAAGACTTGGACAGCCGGCAGTGCAAACTTGGAGTGTGGTTACTGTGTTTTGCTGATTAACTGCAGAACTAGCTTCAGACTTTCTATTTAATCTGTGCCCAAATGTATTTATGCAGTGAACAGTCTTCAAATAAAAAGAGAAAGATGAATAAGGTTTATGAAGTGGACCTCAACAAAATACCTATTTTTTAATTTTTATAAATAAAATTTGCATGGATGTTGTATGTGTGCTTCTCCCATTGCTTCCTTCCCAGATCACAGTCCAAGCAAACTCTGCCAGACTGTAGATCTGGCCTTGATATTGCTGGTTCATTTAGCAGGTACACCATTCATCTGCAAAGAAGGAAGAAAATAAAGATGTCATCAATAATATTCCTACAGAGCCTGCAAGCCAAGTTCTCCTAGTTTGGGAGGCAGTAATTTGTTCTCTGATATATGGGGATTGCTTTTCTTTGTAGCTGAGACCCTATGAGTCTTCAGAGGTGCTTGTAATTAATAGGTAAGGAAGTGAAAATACATCTAAATTAATAGAGCCACTAGGTGTGACTAACTATAATATGATTACATGTGAAATTAACCCAAAGATCAAACCTAATCAATCCAGACTAATAACTGCCAGGACAACAATTTATGGTTTTAGATGAGTTTACTTTGAAAGTGACTAAGGAAAATGAACTCTGTTAAAATGTAAAGTCTGAGGTCTTTTTTAAAGTGTGAGCAGCATACTAAGATTATTAATATGCACATAGATGATAATGTCCAGATGTCAGATAACCAAACCACTATTTGTATTGACAAGTGAGAGTAAACAAAATTAGAAAATCCGAAATTAGTAAAGAGAAGCACACATTTAAACAATGAAGCTGAAATAATATAGAATGATAGACTCAAAAAGTTGCAACTTTTACCATTCATTTATCTGATTCCAGTAACTTTTTAAAAATTCTAAACAGTATTTCATATACTGACTATATAAGCTATAAAGAACACGATAATAAACAGCCATGTACTTACAACCTGGCTTCAGAACCACAACATTAACAGACAGACTCATTGCAGCCCCTGGGGCATTGTTCCCTGATTCCAAACCTCCTGTTTCTTGGCCTACAGGTAAACACTGTCCTGAATTTCGTGTTTTGTTACTGTGGTAGATTATGTTGCCAGCCCCAATTTTGCACCCTCTCCTGTATACACCCCGTTTCCTGTGTAACTCTGCAGAGCCCTCCCACTGTGGAGAAGGCACATCTCCCTATACCTTTGGGTTTGACCAATAGAAGGAAACAGAAATAATATGTCTGTTCTGAGTCCAGATCTCAATAATCTTTCCATGATTCCATTTGCTTTTTTGCATCCTTGCCATCACCACAAAAAAGAACATGGCTGGACTAGACTGCTACTCAAGGAAGAGGATGAAAGACAAGTGGAATGGGGCTGAGTTGCCCCAGCCAAGCCCACCTAGATCAGCCAACCCTTAGCCAGGCCCAGCTCCATGAGAATACATAACTGTGGCTTTAAGACACTGGGTTTTAAGCAATTCCTTATGCAACATGTTTATGGCAATTGCTAACTTACAGATACATTCTTCCTTTTCTTTACAGTTTTACTGCAAACATGTCCCTGAACATATAGTTTAGTTTTGCATATTTTTGAACTGCATTTAACAGGCAACATACTAGTGAATTCTTTTGCATAGGTGGCATTAGGATTTAAAAGGTCCAAGTCTATGATTGAAAAGAGCCCTATATAAGCCAAGAGTTTTAAAAAATTACAATAGTAAGCAGGTAAACAGACTTTCAGGTGGGCATCTTGCCAAGAGGCATCCTCAGCCAGGTCAACATAAACAATAACAGCAGCACAGAGACGATAATGCTGTTGGAAGAAACACACACACACACACACACACACACACACACACACACACACAGAAAAGATGAAGAATGAGCCGTTCATTTATGCATGCTTTCCATTCAGTGAAGACTGTGGTGAGACAGAAGAGCTGAGGAGTCAGGCAGACCCGGGTCACACCCTCCCTTTTCACCGCTGTAAATCTCAGCAATTATTTTATACTCTCTGAGCTTCAGTTTTGCTATCTGAGGAATGGATATAATAACCCGTCCCTACTGAAGCAAGTTCATTCATTCCCCTCTATTTCTAACTTTTATAAGGGCTGGGAAGTGTTAGAATGAGTACACAGATGGAAAGAAAGAGAAACTCTTTTTCTCCTGAGGCATGAGGAATTTGCAAATTGAAGGAAAGGCATTTAAAGAATGTTCCTCTGTCATGACTTTCCTTCTTGGTACAGAAGATGGCAAAGTCATCTGCAGGTTTGGGAGGGTCAAGAATAGAGTTAGGGTCCTGTGGAGAAAGCTATTAAAAGCTATTTTTCCCCTCTGGCTAGAGGGAGGGGAAAAAAGCCATTCACAATGCTTTGTGTAAAAGATCTGTATGTACTTAGAGGATGTCATAGTATTTTAGATTATGTAATGATTTCAGTTTTCTAGTTCAAAACGTTCATTTTTGCAGATGCAAGAACAGGTCTAGAGAGATCAAATCTTGATAAAAGTCATATAATGAATTAGGGTGCATCTGAGATTGCTAACCTTCTTACTCCCATCCATTCTGATATTTCTTACCTTTTCCTTCTAGAATGTGTCTATCTTCTCTTGAGGAATGGTATGTCTAGTTGTCATACTAACTTCTGCAGTTGACTGAATGTTTTTGTCCCCCCAAATTCATATGTTGAAACTCTAATCCCAGTGTGACGGTATTTGGAGATAGGCCTTTGGGAGGTGATTAGGTCATGAGGGTGGATCCCTCTTGAGTGGGGTTAGTGCCCTTAGAAGAAGAGGCCAGAGAGCTAACTTCCTCTCTTTTTCTTCCACATGAGAATACAAGATGTTGGTAGTCTGCCGCTCAGAAGAGGGACCTCACCAGAACTCAGCCATGCTGGTACCCAGATCTCAGACTTGCAGCCTCCAGAACCGTGAGAAAGAAACTTCCGTCATTTCTAAGCCACCCTGTGGTACATTGTTACAGCAGCCAGAGCTGACTAACACAGCTTCCCTTTCAAGACTGAGTAAACCTAGTTCCAGTCATCTTTCCTTGTAAAAAAATTCCATTGCATAGACCTTTAACCAAGTTTTTTATTCTCATCTGAACTCTCACCTCCCGTTCTCTCCTGATCCCCCTCCAGCCAGGCTTTTTCCACCACTCCTCTATAATTGCTGCTGTGACTGTCACCAAGACCACCATGTTGCTAAATCTAATCACCCATTCTCTGTCTGCAACTTAAGTTGTTAACAACTTTGTTTTAATATAGTTGGTCCCTCTTTCCTCCTTCAAGCACCTTTCCCACTTGGTCTTCAGGACATCGCACTCTCCTGGTTCTCTTTCTTCCTCCCTGGCTGCTCCTTCTCATTTCCCTTTGATGCTTTATTCTCATTTCACTTTCCTCATAATAGTGGAATGCCCAGAGCTTAGTTCTCTTCTTTATCTAAACTCATTTACCTTGGTGATTTCATCCAATCTAATGTCTAAATATTATCTATATACTGATGAATTCCACATTTATATTTTCATACTGTTTCACTCCCTAAAGTTCTGAATTCATATATCCAGCTGCTCAACCACCATCTCTGTTTGGATATATAAAAGCTTTTTTAAACTGAACGCATCCAAACTAAGCTCCCCATCTCTCCCCCCCGACACTTGTCCTTCCCAGTCTTCTTTAACTTAGCAAATGGCAACTTTATTCATTTAGTTGCCCAGTTCAAAACTATTAACCTCTGACTTTTATCATTCTCTCACACAACATAACCAGTCCATGGAACATCCCTTTAAAATACGTCCAGAATCTCACCATCTCCCATCCTCTCCACCACCGTTACCTTTCACTTGGATTATTTCAATCGCTGCAAACTAGCCTCCTTCCATCCATGTTGCTCAGTGATCTTTTCTCAACATTATCCAGAGAGAGCCTTTTAAAACACTTCTCATGTCATATCACTTCTTTACTCAAAACCCTCTAATGGCTCCCCATTTTACTCCAAATAAATCCAAAGTCCTTACTATGACCTTGGAGACCTTGCACAGTCCAGCTTCAGGTCAACTCTCTGACTCAGCTACTCACTTTCCCACTCACAAACAACCACTGCTTGTCCCCTTACAAATGTGATCACACTGAATAACTGTTCAGCCGTTTAACTTAACACTGTATCTTGACACCTTTTTACATCAGCATCATCTACCCCATTCTTTTTAACAGCTTTTAGGAAAATGCTTATGATGTAAAACTTAAGTGACAGAAGCCATATATAAGTAATATCCAGAAGAAACATTAACTTAAATATGTGCAAAATCGTAAAAGAAAACAATGCGAGAATGAAATATGTCAAAATGTCAAACGTTTGCCACTGATTGAAAAATTAGGTTGCGTTCTTTTCTCTGCTTTTTTTTTTAACTTTCCAAATTCTAGAATGTAAAACATTCTATCTAGAATTATATCTCCCTAGAATTATTTCTATCTATCAGAAGGAATAATTTGATAAGTCATTGGGAATAATAAGAGGTAGCATTTACTGGGTACTTTTTATATGCAGACCCTCAAAAATTTTTTTGGTGTGTATGTGTGTGAGACAGAGACAGAGAGAGAGAGAGAGAGAGAGAGGGTCTCGTTCTGTCTCCCAGGCTAGAGTGCAGTGGTGCGATTATGGCTCACTGCAGTGTTGGACTCCCAGGCCCAAGCAATCTTCCCAATTCAACCTCCCGAGTAGCTGGAACTACAGGTGCACACCACCATGCCCAGCTACTTTTTTGCATTTTTAGAAGAGACGGAGTTTCACCATGTCGCCGAGGCTGGTCTCAAACTCATGGACTCAAGAAATCCACCAACCTCAGCCTCCCAAAGTGCTGGGATTACAGGTGTGAGCTACCGCACCTGGCCCCTCACAAGTATTAAATCATTTAATTTTCACTAGAATGCTATGAAATAGGTACTATGATTACCCCTACTTTCTAGATGAGAAAACTGAGGCACATAGAGGCTAGATCATTTGTCCGGAGTCACAAAATTTGTAAGTGGCAGAGTTGGGAATTTATTCCAAGAGGTTGAGAAGGCGGGGTATGGGGGGAAATTGTGCTACAAGAATATAGCAGGTAGGGACCAGAGATGCTGTTAAACATCCTGTAATGCACAGGACCTTCCCCCTCCCCAACAACAAAGAATTTTCCAACCCGAAATCTCAGTAGTGCCAAGGTTGAGAAACCCTTCTTTCAATTCCACTCTGCACTTCATACTAAAGTCGATGTTGAGGGAACTCCCCCAAGACCTATGCTACATTCATGCTATTGGCGTCATACTCCCTTTTAAGGAGGTGGGCCTGGTTAACTGCAGGAGGTGTCTCTTACTGAGAAGAATGTGCAAGTTAGAGGCCAGAGCTGAACTGTTTAGAACAATAAAGGCACAACTGAGCTTTTTCGGTGGAAGAGTGGCAGTGGAGAAAAAGCACAGGTGATGGTGGGAGAGAAGGTGACCACAGAAGGACACATACATCTGTTGGAAATGCGTGGAGAGTTTTGCTGTAAGGGTTGCATGTAAGCTCTCTTTTTCAGTTCTCCAACATCTTTCTTACGAGCTTCATTGTTTGATCATGTCTTGCATAGTGAATTTTCTTTTGGAGAATTCATTCAAAAAAGAAAACAGACATACGTACCCCCTAACATATACATCACAGAGTAGAAGCATGCTATTTGCTCATGGGGAGATGTGAAAATTACACATCTCAGTCAATTTGTGGCTTGCTCTGAAGGAAGATGCCAACATGTTTCTATAACCCGAAGCACCATGTACAAAACCCTGGACAAGCTCCTCCACTCTCAGGGCTACATGTTAATGACTTCCAAATTTCTGTCTCCATCCCAGACCTAATTTCAGAACCGCAGATTTCTTTATCCAATTCCCTCCTGGATCTCTATGCCAACTTCTCAAAAATCAACATTAAAAAAATGGACTCATAATCTATTTCTCTCTTTCTCCACCCGACTTCCACCTTCGAAGTTGATGGAATTTGCCTGCAACCATTCAACCAGTAATCATCAGGGACCCCTATCTTTGTCTCTCAACATCTTCCCCATCCATCACCAAATCTCTCTCCCCAAAGTATCTCTTGACAGCGACCCCTTTTCCATCCACAAATTTCACAAATATATGTGTGCTTTTGCTATTAATGTTCAACAGGAAAGTGGAAAGGCTAAAACACAATTCCTCCAAATCAATATGTTGGGCGCTTTCTGCCTCTAGCTTTATAAATGACCCAGAAAAAAAGAACAAATGTAAATTCATGGTGAGTGCTGATGATACAGAATTATGTGGCAAGCTGGGGCCAGGGGCAAAGAGCAGGAAAGATTCATCATGACTTATCAGCTCAGCAATTGAGCTGACACATGGCCAATTAAGTGTGTTCATGGGAAGCACTAGAGAAGTTGTGCAGCGAGGCCCACGGAAAAAAAGGCAGGCTTGGATCAGCTGATTCAGAACTGGATCTGATGACCTCACCTGGAGAGAGAACCTCAGCTCCTAAAACGTGAACAGACAGGATTGAAAAGAGAAGCTTGGATTCACCAATCCCAGGCAAAGATATTTCCCACTCTGTCCTTTTTAATATCAGAACATGAATAATAAGTTTCCCTGGTTTTCCCAAGAATTTTTTTTTCTCAGCACTGGACAAGGATGTCATTTGGGGTATCTGAATGTGCTTGTCCTGGTGAAGTGAGAACTGTAGATTTTGTTGAGCTCAGAGGCCACCCATGCTGGGTTCCCAGTTGTGGACTGTGAGCCTCTGGGGCACCCTAGAGCTGTTTCAGGGATGCCTGAACCCACATGCATATTACATTTGTCTGTGGACCGAATCAATTAGTCATGCTTCATCTTAGGGCCATGGAGCTATCCCTAGGTAGTTTATAGTGAAGTTCAGGCATCTATGAACCTTCTGAAATTGAAGCAAATATTTTATATGTGTGTTTATTTGACAATTCGCAGGGGGAAAAGGATCATTGTATTTTATCAGCTGCCCAAAGGAAGTCTGAAAGAAAACTTTACATCCAAGTAAATACCACATGATTTAAAAATATATACATTAGATTATGTTGTAATTAATACACTCTTTATTTAAGGCATTGATTTAAAAAGAACAAATTTTTGTTACTGTACATTTTCTTGGTCAAAGAATGCTTTAGTTCTATACAAAGGATCATTTGCAAGTCCTTGAAATGTTTTTGGTATTTTTATTGAAAGAAGCCTTCACAAAACACATAACTAATACAGGGTTTGAATCCAGAATCTATAAGGAAAGCTTACAACTCAACAATAAGACAGAACTCCAAGTGTATAACATTCTAAAACAGACAAAACTTTAGGGACAGAAAATTGATCAGTGGAATAGGAGCTAGGGTTGGGGGATGGGTATTCATTGCAAAGAGACACAACAAACTTTTTGGGGTTATGGGAATGTTCTGTATCTCACATGTGGTGGTGGTTAAATGATGTATGTTTGTGTCAAAACTTGTCAAAGTCCGTACCTAAAAAGTGTGTATTTCACTGTTTGTAAATTAGATCTGAATACAGCTGACTTAAAAACAAAGGAGTCCTCATCTTTGAAAACATACTGATTTAGCCCAATCTTTTTATGTGTGAGGAAACTGAGATACAGAGGAGTAAAGGATGTGTCCATTTCCAGGCCATTTCCCATGTCTTTTTGATATAGCAGGACTCTCATCTGGCATGCCCACCACTGAGTGCAGGCTTGTATGAGCACGCCTGGCAGAGATTATTGCTGTGAGATGCTGAGGAGCCTCTGGGGAAAGAGTTTGCCTCAGGGGAAGAAGGAGTCAAGCATCCCAAGTTGACCCAGGAGACGCTCTTTGGTCTCCAAATTGTTGAAACCTATATCCTGGCATCCAACCTTGGAGCTGTCTGTAAAAGTCTACAAGACTCTGCGGGCACCAGCAACACTTTCAGAACTTGCTTACCAAGTGTGACTCACTGGGAAAGGGAACCCTTTAAGAATAATCACTTGGAATATTTGGCACTAAGACTTCTGATTTCTCTATGGCAGGGAAAAAATGGTAGGAGGGTGATAGTCCTCAGGGAGACACCATAATATCTTGTGGGAGCCATAAGAAGTGGGAGTAGTGTCTCCAGATACCCTAAAGACAGCCAACTTACCTTGGACACACATGAGACACCCTGGGGGAATTTTTGGTTCTGGGGCTGTGGTGGGCGTCGCATACAGGGGACTGACCTTTTGCCTGAGCAGGTGGGAGCAATTTGAATGATTGCTGTGAATGTGGCCCATCAGCATCCTCAGAGGCTGGGGAAATTCGGGTTTCCCACAAGCCATTGAACTGGCTGGTTAGTGGCATGGGAAGGACTAGAACTCAACTCTCGTGGTTCCTTGCCAGGGTCCTTGAGTGCATTTAGGTCCTTATTGAAGTACCTGATTGTACTGCCAAGAAAAGCCAGGGATGGGGTGGAGGGAAGACATGCCTTGAGACCCCTGTATAGGAGCTTTAAGAGTTTGTTTTTTTTTTTTGGGAGACGAGTCTCACTCTGTCACCCAGGCTGGAGTGCAGTGGCACAATCTTGGCTCACTGCAACCTCCATCTCCCAGGTTCAAGCTATTCTCCTGCCTCAGCCTCCTGAGTAGCTGGGACTCCAGGTGCACGCGACCACACCCAGCTAATTTTTTTTTTTTTGTATTATTTAGTAGAGGCAGAGTTTTACCATGTTGGCCAGGCTGGTCTTGAACTTCTGACCTCAACCTCCCAAAGTGCTGGGATTACAGGTGTGAGCCACTGTGCCCACCCAAGAGTTATTTTTAAAGTGAATCTTCACAGCATACAATTGCTGGAGGTTTTTTGGTCTGATTTGGTTTGGTTTGGTTTGGTTACTTTTTTAAAAACTCTCAGCCCTTCCCAAAATATACTCATCAGTCTGAGTGTTTCCCTGGGACCGGTCTAAACTGTGTGTGGAGCAGCTGCAGATGCAAACACTACCAGGTAGACCCACAGGCCCAGAAGATGCCCTTCCGGGAGCTACTTGTAGGAGTAACCAAGACACCTCATGGGAAAGACCTTGTTCTGACTGAGATGGGAAATTGTGCTCTCCAGAAGTCCTAAGGGAAACCACAGAATTGTCAGGAGTGGCTTGATGAGTTCACTTGGGGTGGGGGTGAGGCCCTAGGGTGTGTTGGCTGGTGCCAAGGCTTCAGAGGAGATGGGAGAGGAATTTAGACACCCTCCCTCCCATGTCAATCCAAGAAGGAAGCAGTAAAGAGCAGAGGAGGAAGAGGGAAGAGAGAATGCCCAAAGCTGCGTGCTCCCAGTGTGAGCCCCCTTGCCCCTGGGGCCATCGCATTTGATTCAGAGGGCTTCTCGTGGAGACTGAGGAAGGGACTGTGGTTTAGGCCTGCAGGGTGGCAGGGTGGTGGGTGGTGGGATACATGCGCAGAACAGAAACAGCATGTGTGGATTCAGGAGCTAGACCACTGAACAGAAGCCCTTGGAATTGGCAGACATTGTGTCAAAAACTTGGGACCGTTACAGGCTATAGAAATGGCTGGAGTTCAATACCTGTATCTCTGAGGAGCACAGGGGTACCAGATGATACCTGGGTTACACAGGTAAAGAGAGAAGCCAGCTTGGCTGAGAACAACAGGTAAAGTTGCGCCCTTGATATTGCTGACTTTCATCCTCCTCCAGCGCTGAGGCTGGGGAGAAGCGGCAGCGCAACGTCACAATGGCCCCGATGAGGCCTTCCAGCCATCTCTGGGAGGTCTGTGCCCATGTCCAGAGCTTTGAAGGAGGAATCGGTGGGTGATGCCTGATGGTACCTGACAGTAGGTATGAGACCGCCGTGGGGACTCTCTGGACTGAGTGGGAGGTGTTTGAGAGACGTAGAATTCCCTTACATTTATAGGTGGGAGAAGAACAGAGAAATACTGTTTTATTACTATTGTTATTCTTTTGTATGCCCAGTTGAATACAATTAGGGTGGCTCACACCATTTTTGATGTGTTGACACCTTGGCCATAAAGCAGTCATCTGGTAGGAGACTGCAGACCCAGCTGAGGTGCTCTGGTGATCTCCATGAGTCCGTAACTGACAAGTGGTGGAAGGCAAAAAGCGGGGAGAATGGGTGGAGAATGTACTAGATTGGCATTCAAACACCTGAGTGAAAGCTCCTGTACTATTGGTGAGCAAACCACCTACAGTTTGGCCTCAGATGACTCAGTAAAATGGGATACTATGACCAATGCAGACTCCCTCTGTAGCCTGCAACCCTGCAGCTTTTAAGCTGCTCCCACAGTTCTTAAGAATGTTATGTTCTTTCTGCTTCTAGCTTTATAAGTGACCCCACAAATGAAAACAACTGTGAATTCATGCTGAGTTGTGTGAGCCTCACTTTTCTTTTCTTTCCTTTTCTTTTCTTTCTTTATTTTATTTTTTTGAGATGGAATCTTGCTCTGTTGCCCAGGCTGGAGTGCAGTGGCGTAATCTTGGCTCACTGCAACCTCTGCCTCCCAGGTTCAAGCAATTCTCCTGCCTCAGCCTCCCAAGTAGAATAGCTGGGACTACAGGCATGTGCCACCACACCTGGCTAATTTTCGTATTTTTAGTAGAGATGGGGTTTCACCATATTGGTCAGGCTGGTCTTGAACTCCTGACCTGATGATCTGCAGACCTTGGCCTTCCAAAGTGCTGGTATTAATCTCGTCTATAAAATCAAGCCAGTAATTCCTATTTCCCAAGTTTATTGTGAGGATTATTGAGATAATGGGTGTAAATTTACTTCACAGGCTGTAAAGAGCCACACAGGCTGTAAATTATCATCATTAGGTTAAAGAGTATAAAACGGCTAATATTCAACCATTTTAGGTCTATGAAAATGGTCATTTCATGTGGTTCAACCCAAAACTATCATTTTGTTGTGATTTTCAACTTAAGGATGGCAAATCATGTTTGTGGAAATTCTATGAAAAGGTGGGTTCTAGAAATAGATTTGTGTCAAGCAGGGTATTGTCAGAAAATCTTGCAGCAAAAGAGAGAGGTGCCCCGGGCAGAGGGGTGCTCAGTGATAGTGGAATTTCAAGACAAAGGAGAAGTCCTCTGGAGCTGCCGAAACTGTGAGAAGAGCTTTCAGTTCTGTTTGAAGAAGCTGCAGCTCACTTTTGTCAACCCAGCGCCACAATGGCATGGAGCTCTCCTGGACAACAAGCTGAAAGACTCTTAACTCCTGAACAGAGAGAAGTTCTGCTGAAGCTTGCAGGCATTTGAGAGGGAAAAAACTTCAACTTGGTCTCTCAGACATCTCTACCAAATTCTCACCCAGGGAATGGACTTGTTGATTTGTACATTAAAGTCATTTTGGTTCAAACTTTGCAAATCTTGCTGAGGACGTATGTCTCAATCCAACTTCTGCGCGTGATTTACATTATTGCAACAACAGCAATAATATTAATGGCTAATTTGCTAAATGCAGTCTATATGCCAAAGCATAGTATTAAGTACATAAATTCATTCTTTCAGACTTTTGATTTGGGGGAAAAAAATCCTACCAAAGCTATAAGGCTTAAAATACCTGTTCCAATCTTGCTCATATTAGAGAACTTTGATACATGGGGTTAGTGGGCCCTGGCATCCCTATTATTAAAGAATGCGATTGCATGCCCATGAATAAGGCGAATTGGAACAAAGCACTATTGGTTCCCATATTCTGTAGCAAATTCACCCCAGTCATTTTTAATGTGTCCCCATGTTTTATGTGAGTGATTTTTTAACCCTATTTTCAGCATTACGATGGGATTTTACTGTCTTCATTCAAACATAACTGGTAAAAGAGGTTCCTTAGCTGGTAAGAGGAGAAGAGGTGACTGACAGGGCAAGTCTTGCACATTTCTGGTTCTCTGGGTTTAATATCATTGGTTTAAACATGGACTGTCTCACATTTGAAGGTTTCTTACTACGTCTTTTGCATGAGCTTGGTTTTATGGGTAGTTTTGGTTCAGGCAAAGGTAATCAATAACCAGTCATACCTCTGCAGTACAAATTACTCAGAGAGAATGGCCTGTTTGCAATTCACAATAATAGCATTTTATTTGAGGCCTAGGCATTCAGTCTTGAAAACAAATGTTGGCAGCACCAGAGGATATTGATGGAAATTTGGATGATGTAGGAATGAGATCTTGGGAATGTGATTTTGCAGCTTTGCATCCTAAATCTCTTTTACCAGAACTGCCCCTATTTTATATTTCTGGACCCTCCATTCTATAGGAATTAACTGATGTCTTACAATTTGTTCACATGAATCTTCAACAACATAACAAATAAGAGATAATAATTAGCCAGGCATGGTGGCACAGGCCTGTAATCCCAACTACTTGGGAAGCTGAGGCACGAGAACTGCTTGAACCCAGGAGGCAGAGGCTGCAGTGAGCCAAGACTGCACCACCACACTCCAGCCTGGGTGACAGAGAGAGACCCTGGTCTCAAAATAATAAAAAATAAAAAAGTAAAAAATCATAATTTAAAAAAGAGTTGATACTAGAAGCAGTTCTTTTCAGTTTTACTTGAATAAATGTTATTATATTGATTATGCAGGTGAAGAAACTGAAGCTTCTCGGGTATATTGTAGGTTTCCGGTTTCCTGAGATCTCATAACTCACAACTTGCTAAACTTATGTCTGTGGGTTGTCTTAACCATTTTATCCTTGTTTAACAAACAGCTGGACAAAAAGTAGACAGTCAGTATTTATTGAATAAATGAATATCGTCAGTAGGAGGAGACGGCGGAATGGGAGGAAGAGAAAAAGCCTAGGAGATCCCCAGTATGGCCACTTATTCTCCTCCAGAAACTGAAACTTGTCCTTTTTTACCTAGTATTCTCCACTCAGAGGTTGGCACTTTGAAGGGTAAGAGAAATGGACGTGCTCTCCAGACCAGCAATGAAACTTGGAGGTTAACACTTTGCCCACAAGTTCTTCCCTTGGCAGAAAAGTCGTGGTTTTTTTTTCTTTTTTTTCCTTCTTCTTATAGGGTCACCATCAGAAGGGACTGAATGGGTTCTCCGCAGTTCTTTAGACATGCCCCCTATCGTGCATGAACTCTTTCACTGTTCATTTGCTTGTGGCAGGGCAGTCAAGGGACAAGATTCCACTCAGAAATTCCCCTTGTGCACTCAACAGCAGAAGGGCTCACTCAGCTTCTCAGGAAAGTGGCCCCCTGAGTGTTGACAATCTCCTGCTATTCACCAGTGTGTTTAGACATTACACAAACAAATAACAAATCTTGTTATTTTCTCAGAAACATGCCAGTGCATGCATTGCTTCCACGGTGACCATATTGCTGAGAACACTCAGTAATGGGACTCATCCTGCCCCAGGAGCCCCTGCTCATTATCTTCTCTTCAGGGACCCCTTACCCTGAGCAAAGCACATGGAATGACAGCTCTGTAGCCCCTTAGCATAAAGGAGATTCCATTTGATTCACGATTTGCCTAGAGGGCTGAGGGCCAAGAGGGCACAGGGTTAATTCACTTGCCTAGCTTAGGTTCAACTGTCTCTGCAGGCTGAAATGGGCTGGATGGGTGGCAATCAATTCAGCATTTTAACAGGCAGCCGCCCACCCTACCAATGCCTCCTGGCTTCCCAAGATGCAGATCTGGAGCTGGAAAGAACAACGTGGTACTGGGAAGTTGGAGCAATGGAAATATCCCATAGCTGAACCATGCTCCTATATTAATAAGCTTTTAAAAAATCATTCTTTTAAGGAGGTCTTCATTCCTAAAGAGAGAAGAAACATGTCCTTCCACAGAGCAAAGAAACCATAGAAATCCAGCTACTCAGTTGCATTGGTGGGTCCAGTCCACCAAGTACAAATTGATCTGATTAATGACCCAGCTTTTTAATGACACAAATTTTGTTAAATCATTCAAAGGGAAATGCCCTTCACTTCTCTGAGCCTGGTTGTGGTCAGGCCTGGAACACAGCTGAGAGCTTACTGAGTGGTGTTCTACACCAGACAAAATAATCTATGTGGGTGTCACTTCATTGAAGGTGAGAGAGCCTAGTGGTTACATTGGGTTCTAAAGCCAGACCTACTGATTTAACTCCTGCCTCTCTCTGTCTCTGTCACTTGCTAACAGTGTGTATTGGAGCAAGTTTATCAGCATCTCTGTCCTTCTGTCCCGTAGTTGTAGAATGGAGATTAATAGCATTACCTACCTCAATGGGTTGTTGTGTTAAATGAAATAATATATGTCGAGTGTTCAGCACGTGCTGGGTACGTAGTGGAAATGTGATAAGTGTTGACTACTATTGATGACAGTTTGGTGCAATCAGACATTTACAAAAAGGACAGAAATTAGGAGAAACGAAGCACCCAACTGAGCCTTAGCCTCATCGTTTCCTGTGTCTCTTGTTTCTTAATGGTTTTGGCTTCTTTTTGTTCCTGTTTCTCCCTGCTTCATCTCAATACCCCCGACTTTTTTGCCATTACCAGCACTTGGTGACAAAACCTGCAGAGAATAAAGCACATTTCTAGGTTGAATTTTTTAAGAAAGTTGGTGTCTCATCCACTGCAATTTTCCTCAGAAAGTGCTGAGGGCTTCCATTGCTCTTGAGATCCCACGTTACAGCTGAGGGCTCTGAAGTGAATAATCCTAGATTAATTATTCCCGGCAGATACAAGGACTGGACCCAAGAATGACTTGAAAGCTCTTAAGGAATGCAGAAGGAACTTTTCAGGCTCTGGAGAAGGTCGCATCTTGCTTCTCCTCCTGGAATTTCTAATTGACAGGAAGACTGCCTCTAAGTATCATGAATGGAAACCAAAACCAGACTCTTCTGCTGAGAAAGCCCTGAAAGACCTGGGTCTTAGCAGGCTTCCAGACCCAAATGATCCTGGACACATACGGTGTAGAAGACTGGGCAGGGGTCAGCCATCAGCCTCTTCATTTTACAGAGAGGAAAAATAGAGCTCAGAGTGCCTTCATCACAGTGACTTGCCTTCATCACAGTGACTTTGTGGCAGGACCAGGACTCCAAATCAAAACCCAAGGCTCTGCCTACACCATGCAACTTCCCATCTCTGCTGACCACCCCACTGCAGATCGAGCTTTCTTCAGGTCTTATCAAACCCAAACCCTCCCTTTCCTGGTTGGCACACTGACTGTTCTGAAGGGAAATGTGGAGCTTTCACCCTCAGAGAGTCAGCAATAAGGCACATCCCCCCATGAGTTCTGGCCATGCTCTGCCCAGGGTACCTGTGGTGGATAGCATTCTAAGAACTCCATGGCTGAAAAGTGTGGGAGATTGATACAAGACCCAGGTGGTGTCCCAGGACTCTGAGACTTGAAAATGCTGAGACCACAGAGAGAAGTGTAGAATTCCCAGGCAAGGCTGGACAAAGCCAGGAAATCCTGAGGTGGCTCATAGGTAAAACCAAGTAGAATCCATACCCGTGATGCTCCATTTAAGCCCTAACACCAGCTAGCAACATGACTTGGGCTCCTCTTTCCACATCTCTGAGCCCTAGTTTCTCCTTCAAAATGAGGAATTGGATGATCTCTGAGTCTTCCTCCAGCTCTGATAGCCTCCTCTGTGACCCTAAAGGTGTAGCGCTGATTGATCAAGTGTGTAGGTCTTAACATCAGACGTGGGCTCAAATCCTAGTGCTACCATTGTGTGGCTTTGGGCAGATAACTTCTCTAGGCATCAACTTTGTCTTCTGTAAAATAGAGAAAATGATACTGTATACCTCCTAGGTTGTTGTGGGGGGGCAGGTGCAGTTGCGTAAGATACCTGAACAGTTTTTAGCACGGAAATTCACAAACGTTCGTACATGCTCCCATCAACCAATTTCTCTTCCAACCATTCATCATACAAAAATGTCCTGAGGTCCAGTTAGATGACTCTTGCTTTAAACTAAGTGTCTATGACTTTTCTATAAAGCTTCTGTTACAGCTGGATAATTGGATTTTGTGATATCTAGAAGAAAGTATAGCACTCTGCTTTTCATTCTAGGTTGAATTTAGTGACAACCCAGGGTAGCAACCTTCAAAAAGCTCATTGACTGGCTTTGGTCTGAAACCCCTGCAATGTTCCCCCCTCAGTGAGTCCCAGCTTAGATGGATCCCCCTGGATGTGGCCTTAGCCTGAAAAATCCCAGCGTCCTCCCTGTGTCTCTACCTCATTTAGACCAAATGGCATTTCCATGCAAGACTCCAAGTGCCTGGAAATGCCGTTAAAGAACTGCAGAGCTAGGGAAGGACCAGATAAAGGGAAACTTCATCTTGCCTGCACATCAACACCATTAAATGTGTTGTTACAACAACGGCCAAAGCTGTCTGATGATATCATCGGTGGCAACTGGTCAGTGAAAATGTTTTTTAATTGTGACTTGAATGTGTTTATCAACCTTGCTTTGATATCGAAAAGACAGCAACAGAAACGCAGGGAGCCAGAGTCCTCCGGGGAAAACATTAGTCATCTGTGAGTGTGCAGGCCCTGGCAGATGGTCAGCTCTTCTCCTGAAGTCAGACTTCGAAGCCACTGTGCGGCATCAATGCCAGGAACGAAGACTGTTATCTTGACATTGAACATCTTTATAATAAAATTACTAATTGATGTCTAATACCACGGGCTTTTGAGCTGAAAAAAAATCTCATTGAGGCTGTTAAGTGGTCAGCTGCATATTCCATAATTTAAAACTACTCTTAAAATTCCGCCAGTGCCATACGTATACCACAGCTTTCTTAGACACTCTCCAGGTGATCTTGATTGCCTGGAGATTTTTTAAGCACAGCCCTGAGGAGCTATTTTTAAATATTCAGTTACATTGTAATATCACAGTAGTTACATTCCTATTTTTTAACATCTTTAATTATACTATTTTGCATTACAGTTTCCAGGATTCCCCCCACCCCCTCATATTTGGCAACTCCACAGCATCTGTCAAAACAAATTAGCACTTTGGGTGGTAGAAATATATTTTTTATGAAAGCAGCAAATGTGTCAGTATTGGACAGAAGCTGAAACCTGATTTATTGGTTTGTTTTCTAGGGTTTCAGACCCAATAGGCAGAAGCTTTTGAAAGAATTTTTCATTTGCATCACCAGCGTACTTGCAAAATATGTAAAACACATTCAGATTCCACCAGAAAGAGTCACTAATTATGATATGTATTTGCATATGTTTAATCACATATATCTTATTTCATTTTGCCATTTCTGCAGGGCCCTTAGCTTCAGGGAGGGGGTCCTTGGCACTGGTTCAGCCTGCACTCAGCAAAGTTCTCTCGAGTGAGCATTCTGCTGCCACGCTGTTAGTTTTTTGCGTTATCTTTTCCATTGAAATTTGAAATTTACAATTTTTAAATGATGTGTGTGAAATTATATGACTCTATTATGTCATAATATTATACATCCCAAAATATTGGTAAAGGGTTCTCCCCCTTCATCACCACCCCCCCACCAGAGATCAGAGCATGACTGAGAAAATAATGATTAACCTTTAAAATCAGATTGGCATTTCTTTTTTCTCCAAATCTAGAATTAATACGCATTTTTTAATCATTAGTGTAATGTTCAGGATGATACTTTTGTTCTTTTGCCTGTTGAACTGTTACGGCTGCTAGTAACCCTTCAAATTGTTTGCTTCATTCAAGCATTCTTTCCTGAATAATTCATTAGACATTATTATCCAAGCGTGGAACCCCTCATTTAGCACTGCTGATCTTTTCCTTATGTGTAGCTGACAGGCAATCAAAGTTTTTATCAGTGCAGAAAATTTGCAATTCAGAAATGTAGTTGCAGCAATTAGTAGCTATCAGGTAGCACTGGAAGGACAGCTTCATAAAAAGACAGAGTTGAATGAACTCCACTGATGTTAGCACAAAAGTAATGGGTAAAACTAACCAGCTGTTTCTAAATTTACCAAATGGAACATTCCCTTCTTCTCAGAGTGGAGGCTTTAATTAACTTGGAGTTCTGTGTGGCTTCCCAGAGGGGGAAGGGAGTGGGTGAGGACCCTTCCTTCACACTGTGCTGGTGCCGCTCTCCTCCCACTGGGTACTGATGGGAGAGAGCTCTGAGCTTCCCTCTAAGCCAGTCCTCGTGGCAGAGGGGGCAGGTGAGGGGCACTTTTGCCAGAGGACTCCAGATGAGGAATGCCTAGGAGATGCCAGCAGGCTCCTCCTCTTGGCATATCAGATGGGAGAGCTATGGATGCTGCAATTTTGTCCTGTTCTGAAACTTCCGCCTTCACTCACGCACTGGCCTCAGGACCCAGACTGAGGCTGAGGCCGCAGGGCCGCCCTAGGCCTTATTCATTCCTTCATAGTCTGATGGATTCATTCCTTTGTGCATTCTTTCGTTTCTGAGTTCATTTTGATTCATTCGTTCATTAGTCCATTAGATCATTTATCCATCCATATGTTCATCCAAACATTTACTGAAACCCTCAGTGGGATGAGAACTTGTACCCACCCATAGGGCTCCCTGTTCTTCTCCATTTTTCCCTGGGAGTCTATGCAGGACTCCCAGGGCCTGAGCCCCAGAACTTGCTCTCTTCTCAGGAAGAGGTGTAAGGAAACCTTTTACACTAGAGGCCAAGTGCAACTCCTCTGGGAGGGGCGGTTGCTTGGTGACTTATTGGAAGCAACGGAGGGCTGTTCAGCAATAGTTAGCCCGTCGGGGAGGCTTTGAGGGGTCTCTGAAGCCACAGCATGAGGGTGGCCTCTTCTCCGTGTTTACTTGAGGCTGTTACAGCAGGATTTCATCCCAGAGATAGCGTGGGATCCTGAGAAAGGGGAGCCTGCTCTCCACCTCCTGCGGACCCCAGGACTCCACGGGCCAGCTGGCTGCTAGGCGGCCACCCCAGAGCCAGCGAGCAAGAGAACCCAGGCCCCAGAGCAAAATCCACTGAGGCCAGCACGGACGACCAGGCAGCCCATGGCTGCCCAGACTCAGACCTCCAGGCCTTGTCTCAATTTCAGCTGTATTGAAATTGGTTGGATGAGAGAACAGACTAGCACAGTGCTTCACAGCCCAAACTTTGGAGTTAAACAGACCTTGGATCAAGTGCCATTCTTGCCATTTATAAGCTGCTTTGTGGCCTTTTGGAGCTTAATTTTCCATCTGTATAATGGGGTATTACTGTCTTCCTCATGGAGTTGCTGTAAGAATTAAATGAAACAAGGAGTGTAAAGGGTTTGGTATAGTTGAACATGTAGGTGTTCAATAAACGGGAGAAGTATTATCACTAGGCTGTGAGTCTCATGAGGATGAGGACCCTAGAGGTTAAAAGTACAGCCATGAGCTAGGGTGCTGGGTCCAATCCTGGCTCCTATCCTTATTCACTCTGTAAACAGGCAAGAAACTTGACTTTTCTGTCTCAGTGTCTTCATCACAAAATGGTAATACTAACGGTACTTAACTTACAGAGTTGTAAAAGGTTAAGGGTTAAAAGATTAGATATAAAATATACTATATTTATGTTTATATTATATTAAAATATAATTATTTCATAATATAATTATATATATAATATGCAAATATATAAATATATATTATATAAATTATACACATAATTTTTATATATGATTATATATATAAATTCTTAAGGCAGTGTCTGGCATAGTAAGTGCTACGTAAATGTTTATTTTTAAAAATTATTACATCTTCAGGGGCTGAACAGTGCCTAACTAGTGGCGGGTAGTTAGTTGGTTGAATATTGGTTGAACCAATGAAAGTCCTTAGACATTACACCTCCCAACCCCTTCATTTTATAGACAAGAGCTCTAAGGCCCACTGTGACCTGACCAAGTTAGAGGGAGAAAAGAACCAGATTCCACATCTCTAGACCAGTGCCATCCCGCAGCTCCCCGGAGGGTACCTGGTCCCTGAGCCTTGGATGACGTTGCCAGCAGGACATCCAGTCCTCTTTGCCCACAACCTCAGCTCTAGTCGATCTATCTTCTCTTTTCTACAGGTGGGCAGGCTACATGGAGGAGCTGGGAGAGCAACGAACCAGGACTGTGGCCTGATTTCTGGACCCGCCTTGACCTTGGGCAGGTCAGCGCCCTTCTCGGAGAACTAAGCCTGCGAGGTAGATAAGTTCTGCTCTCCTTTTAGTGTGACACCCAGCAAGCATGGGGCTGGGTTCCCTGTGGTCTTCAGACAGCTCTATTGATGGGAAAAAAAGAAGCAGCTCTCCCCTGGCAGTCACCAAAAGCTGTGATGGCCGGACAGCTGCTAGACCATCTTGTGTTAAGTCCTTATCTAACCCAGACTTACTTTTGGTGTTATGAGAATAATACACCTGTGGTGTTTTGTTTCATTTTGTTTGTTTGTTTGTTTTTGAGATGGAGTCTTGCTCTATCATCCGGGCTGGAAGGCAGTGGCACGACCTCAGCTCACTGCAACCTCTGCCTCCCAGGTTCAAGCAATTCTCCTGCCTCAGCCTCCCGAGTAGCTGGGATTACAGGTGCCCACCACCATTCCCAGGGAATTTTTGTATTTTTAGTAGAGACGGGGTTTCACCATGTTGGCCAGGCTGGTGTCCAACTCCTGGTCTCAAGTGATCTGCCCGTCTTGGCTTCCCAAAGTGCTGGGATTACAGGCGCATCTGTGTATTTTAATGTAGATTTGTACTCTCACATGCATAATCCTGTTCCATTGCTAACAGATAGAAAGCAAGTTACTTGCTCAAGGGCACACAATAAGTTTAGTCAAGAATCCGTCTTCCAACTCCAGGTCCAGTACATTTTCTACTACACCACACACCTCCTCAAAAAGGAATGCACCCTTTGAAATTTAAGAAAGCAAGGTTAAGAAAAAGAGACTTCCAGGATGTCATGCAGCTATTTAAAAAGGTGAAATAGATTCACATATTGACATGGCAAGATGTCCACTGTTGAGTGAAAAAAGAGGGTTACAGAGTGTACGTAATATAATTGCATTTTTAAATATGCATATTTCTTAAAAGTCTAGGAGAGCAGTTAACTAACTACTAACTGATTATTTCTAGGGACATGAGATAATGGGAAACTTTTGCTTTGACCTTGATTCATTCCTCTGTATTGCTTGTTTTACAAGGAGTATGCACTTCTTTTAGAATCAACACATACAATAAAGATATATTTCTAGAGAGAACCACTAGACCAAGAGGGCCTGAGAAAATGTGATTCCCTTTCAGAGTGGCTTGGTAGCTTTAATGCATCATCATATGTAGTTCAGTCCTATGAACTGCAGGGATATCAGACTAAGGCTCAAGAGAAGGAAGAGGTACTGGGTGGGGGCCTCAGGCTTCTTGCTATGGTTGTGGATGGACATGTGGAAGGACATAGTGACCAAGCTGGGGTCCATGCTGAGCAGCTCTTCCCAACAAAGTAGGAAGTGCCTGGCCCAGGCCCACAATCACAACAGGGCCCCCGGGCATGGCTTGGCATATCTCTCCCTGCCAGTTTCTTTCCTTTCGCCTGAGAGGGGTAGCAGCGATGGCCATTGTTAAGGGAAGAGAAGATAGGAGCAGCTCAGAAACAGGAGTAAAGTGATGAGGTGCATGAAGTGACAGAGCCTGGGGCCTTAAGGGCATCTTAATGTGTTGGTGCAATCCTCTTAGAGGACAATTTGCTACTTTTTGGCTATATTCAAATTTGTTACACCAGGTCATACAAACCATTTAGCCTTCTTGACAATGACCATTTTGCTCACACCACACACACACAAAGTCTATGTGGTGGAAAGAAAAAAATTGTACCCTTTGGCCCAGCAATTTGACTTCTAACAATTTGTCCTACAATAAATACCCAGAACATGAAAACCCTGCAAATCCTGCACTTGTACCCCTGAACTTAAAACAAAAGTCGAAGAAAAAAATAAAATAAAATAAATACTCAGAAAAATGCACAAAGCTACATACGTTCAAGGAGGTTGGTTAAAGCCAAGTAATAGCTGACACACATCACACTTTATGTTTTAGGAGTTTTATATACATTGATTCATTTAACCCTCACAATAACCTTAAGAGACAGTTGTTACAATCATGCCCATTTGGGAGGTGAGAAAACTGAAGCACAGTAAGGGTTCATCACTTGCCCAACATCCCAGAGCTGTTAGGTAATAGAGTTGGAATTTGAACCAAAACAGCTGAGCTTCAGGCTCTCCACTCATAATTCCTGCTACATGGTCTCTCATTGCTGGGTTTTTTTTTCTTTTTCTTCTTTATTCTTTTTTATCTCTACACATAACATGGAGGATTTTTTTTTTAATAAAAAAAAGCTCTGAAAATCAACTAAGTGTCCACTAACAGGAAGTTGGGAAGTTGTTTAAATTATAGTCCATTTCCATACAGTGGAATGTTCGTGGTTGTGAGAAGGAATGAGGTTGATCTATAAGGATTAACATAAAAAGACATCCAAGATAGATTAAGTGAAAATTTTAAAGTATGGAATGGCATGTATACTGTAGATACAGATGTATAGATAGATATCGGTATGATTGTGGCTACCGAAATAAGAGGAAGTGAGAAGCAAGTAGGTGAGTTTTGTTTCTTTGCCTTTCTGCACCTATTCAATATTTTTACTATGAGCTAGTAGTACTTTTGTGATTAAAAAGTAAAATTAGGACTATCTCACACCCATTGGGACGGCTACTGTCAAAAAGACAAACAAGCGTTGGTAAGGAAGTGGAAAAGTTAGAATCCTGGTACACTGTTATGGGAATGTGAAATGGTGGTTGCTACTATGGAAAACAGTGTCGTGGCTTCTTGAAACATTAATAATATGATTACCATATGGTCTAGCAATCGCACTTCGGGTACATACCCAAAAGAATTGAAAGCAGGGTCTTGGAAAGATATTAGTATATCTACACTCACAGCAGCATCATTCACAATAGCTGAAAAGTAGAAGCCACCCAAGTTGTTCGTGGACAGATGAGTGCATACACAAAATGTGGTATATACATGCAGTGGAATATTATTTAGTGTTGAAATGGAAGGGAATTCTAACACAGGCTAGCTACATGAATGAACCTTGAGGACATTATGCTTAGTGAAATAAGCCAATCACAAAAAGACAAATCCTATGTGATTCCACTTATTTGAGGTACTTAAAGTAGTCAAATTCGTAGACACAGAAAGCAGAGTGATGGTTTGAGGAGAGAGGAAAATGGGGAGTTGTTGTCCCTGAGCACAGAGTTCCCTTTTGGCAGGATGGAAACGTTCTGGAGGGGGGTTGCACAACAATGTGAATGTACTCAGCACTACCGAACTGTACACCTAACGATGCTTAAGATGGCAAATTTATGTTATGTGTATTTTACCATTAAAAAAACCCTACAGATTTGTTTGTTTTTGTTTATAGGGAGGAAAATGGCATTTTTCTAACTGCTATTCCTTAAGGGCTTAATTGTGGGGCCATCTGATTTTCTCTCACCCACTCAGTAAACATTATAGAAAGATCCAGAAACTGAGAGTCCAAGTTTCAGTTATAAAAACAACCACTCACATTTGTACAGCACTTTACACTTTACCACGTTCTTCTAGTTCGGTTCTCCTTGCAACCCTGTGAGAAGAGCGGGGTGGGTTTTCTGTCATTCTACTTCTATGGATGAAAACTAAGGAGTGAGTTGTCCCATGTCAGAGGAAGGGTTCCGACCCCAGTCCTTTGGCTCCACACTCTCTAAACTCTGGAAGAATGGAGAAGGAAAAGTATGGAGAAGGGAAAGGTTCTGAGAGTCCCATGGCCCTGAGCGCTGTGGGCGGGAAGTCTGGCTCCTGGAAGGTAGTAAGGGCTGCCATCCTTGATTCCACAGAACAGCAACATCCCCTCCTCTGAAGGATCTTGACTGACTTACCAACTTTTGTGTTTGACAAATACATTAACAATTTTAAAAGCCAGCTATCATCTGCTGCCAACATTTTAATACCAAAAGAATAATCCTTTAAACAGAGTAAGCTTATTTTCAGTTAAAAATTGCCATATTGTCCTATCTTTTCACATTTCCTGTAGCCTGGAGAAAAGTACGGTCCCCACTGTATTTGAAGCCCTCTGATCAATATTGATTGTGAAGTTATTCACTGTACTTGTTTCTGATGATTAAAGCAACAGTATGTGTGAATGAATTTTAAGGAATTTTGGCAGATTCACAGTTATCCCACGTGGTAGCCAAAATATGGCCCTGCCGTACCCACTTCCCCACTGCTGTCAACCCCAAAGATGTCCATAATCCTAATTCCTAGAACCTATGAATCTGTTGTGTCATATGGCAGGTAGAAACTGCAAATGGAATTAAGGTTGCTAATCACCTGATCTTAAAATAGGGCAATTATCCTGGATTGCTGGGGTGGACTCAGTGTAATCACAAAGCATCTTAAGCAGAGAAGAGTCAGAATCAGAGCGATGGGATAGGAAGAAAGACTCATCTGACCATTGCTGGCTTTGAAGACAGAATGTGGCCACACAAGCCAAGGAATGCAGTAGCCTTTAAAAGCTGGAAAAGGCAAGAAAACAATTCTCCCCTGTCGCTTGCAGAAGCAGCATAGCCCGGCCACCTTGATTTTAGCCAACTGACATCCACTTAGGACTTCTGAGCTTCAGAACTTGTTAATACATTCATGTTGGCTTAAGCCAACAAGTTGGTGGTAATTTGTTACAGCAGCCACTGGAAGTAAATTCAGATTTCACCGCAGCCTGGAGAAAAGTATGGCATCCATCTGCATTTGAGGACTTGTGATCAACATCAGTTATGAGGTCATTCACAAATAATTTGTTACTGATAATGACTAGATCTATGTGTGAATGAGTTTTAAGCAATTTTTGAGCAGATTCAAGATTATCCTTATCACAGTGTTACTTTCCAAACTGCTTACCTGAGTAAAAGAGAAAAAGATGGGGTTATAGCTGGGGCCGAAAATCATGCAGAAATCATGAACGCATTTTTTTCTTTTGGATTGAACATTTACTTTGTGCTCAACACTGTCCTCAGGGCTTTATCTACATAATCATATTTACCTACCACCCCCTAAAACCTGGAAGGTAGGTGCTATTCATGTCGCTCATTTACTTGCCCCAGATAATGCAGACTTAGTGATGGAGCTGGGGTTTGAACCTGTGATCAGTCAGGAGGTGGGTAACCTCATGCCACTGGACAGGTGTGTTGTCACAGCTAGAGAAGGTTGAGAACCCTGACCTAGCACAGAAAGCCACACTGCTGCAGATATCAGGGCTGCCTGCACTAGCTGGGCCACACAACCCATCTGCCACTATCATTAAGCAGTGGCACTCTTTTCCCAGTTTACAAAAACAAAACTTATTAAATAATAATAATTTCAATGGAAAAGCATTTCTCAAGTTAGCTTCTTCTTTGATACATTTTTCTTAAGCTTTTGTTACTTGGTTGCCATTGTTTGAGTACCTACGTGCCAAACACTAGAGGGGGTAAGACATATCATTGTTTGTCATTAAGTCCTCACGCCAGTATTTCTATCCCTTTGACAGATGAGGAAATGGAGATCCAGAGATGTGAAGTAACTACTGCAAAGTTAAATAGCCAATAAATAGCAGCAGATGGGCAGGAGACTCCAGGGCTCCACAGTCAGATGTAGCCCTGAATTATCTATTTAATCCTTTAAACTTAAAACCTTAATGCTTCCAGGTTTTCTGCAAAAATCCCAGTGACGTCCAGGTGCTCGAACTGAAGATTCCCGGTTTGAAATTTGCTCTTTCGATCACTTGCTGTCCTCATACGCAGTTTATTTATTAGGCCTGAAACATTGCAACTCAGCTCCAAGTTCCCTTGAGGCTATTTTCTCGAGACTTTGGAGGTTTCAAGCAAATCAGGGATTGGCTAACAAAACATTCTAAAACAGGTGAGTCATGGTTAAGTCTTACCCATAAGAGGAAGCCAAGTGCAAAGTGTGAGGGGATTCAAAGGGCTCTCCCTTTCTCTCCTTCCTCTCCCTGAAACCTGGCTGTGCTCCCCAGACACGTTCATAGTGGCAAAGTCATGGCTGTTTCGGCACATTAATGGGATGACCCCGGGAGTGATAAAGGCCATAGAATGGAGCTGCTGAGAGAAGCTTTTGTGTCTCCAAGACTCCAACCCCTTTGATGAAACAGATGTTTGGGCCAGGCCCTTCTTTACAAGGAGAGTTAAACCTCATTAAACAGCAGGAAAACTTCCTCGGTGGCAATGAACAGCCCACATGCTGGTCTTCCCTGGCAGCAGACGGGCTGGGGAAAAGGTGGTCTCCTGTCATCAAGCCCTGTGTCCCCCGCTCAGAGACTCCGAAGCTGGTGCCTATGACACATGGTCACCTTAGAGGCTTTGATTTATGGTTGACTTTGGGAAAGACCAGCCTCTGACCTTGGCAGCCTGTCGCCTCACCATCTTTTCTCTAGGTTGGGAGAACTTTCTATGAAGATGGATGTGCATCCCAAGTCTGACCCCATGACGGAGTTTCCCAGAGACCCTTCGGGTTCAAATGTAGCAGGAAGGCTTGAAATGAACCCCTTTCCTGATCTACCAGTGTCCCTGGAGCACTCTACAGGCAAATGTGGGAAAATCCAGGACTAATATCTCCCCATGAGTTGAAGTTCAGTCCAACATCTGAGAGTGCTGTATGTATCATCCACAGGCCCATGAAGCCTTCTTAGGCTTACTCTGAAGCATCAACTGACCCACTGCCCAGGCAGGCTGCTTGAAAACAAACCAATCAACCAACCAACCAGCAAAGGACACAGGAGTTCCCCGAGGACGATTTTTCTCAATATATGCCAAGTAGTCCATTCAGTTTAGGGTGCGAGTTTGGGTAGGGTCAATTATTTCAGCAAAATTGTAGATTTAGCATTATCTTCCTTGAACCGGAAACATCTGGATAGGATTTATCAGCCAACAAGAAGTTAGAAATGATCGAGCGGGGTGGGTGCAAAAAAGAAAAAAAAATTGTATGAGCTATGTTTAATTGAATAACAAAAATAGCTAATACATATTGAGAGCTTATCATGGGCCACACACTGTGCTAAGCACGTCATGTGTATCCCACTCAATTCTTGCAGTGACCCTCCTTATTTTGTAGGACAGGAAACAGACACAGAGAGGTTAAGTAGGTTGCCCGAGGTTGCACAGCTTTTAAGTGCCAAGTTGAGATTTGAACCCAGGCAATCTGGCTCCAGAGTCCATATGCTAACTACTATGATCACCTTTAAAATCTGCCTAAAAGTAGATGGAGGAGACAGTTGCCCCTTATAAGACAAGTTAATCCTCGGTGTTCAAATGGCTGTGTATGCGCATGTGTGTATGTGCAAGACACATGACTGTACACACTGAACTGAAACGCATGTAGCTCTCAGAACCCCCGTTCTGAGATACAGCTCATAAGCGCAGAGACACAGCTCTTCCCTCCCCAGGCATTTTGGCAGGCCAGAAGCCCACTTAAGCCAGAGCCCTTGGCCAGCCAGGCTACCGGGAGGTGGCGCTGTGTCACTTTCCTACTCCGGAGCTTTTGTTTTCTGCGGGCTGCATGCTGGAGGTGGGGAGGCCAATTTGAGCAGAGCCTGTCGCCAATTTCCCTGATTTGAAATCTCACTCTCTTCTGTCACTTCCTTCAAATGAGGTGGGAGATGTTCATCAGATGACAGTCCTGAAAACGAGCCAAAGCTGTTCTCTTAATCCCATCTCAGGATGGATTTGAAAAGGGTGTTTCCAAACAAGGAGCAGATTTCATGTGTCAGAGTTACACTCAGGCTGACCTCTTGGTTTTCAAAAGGAGAGAGGAAAAACACACCCAAACGCTCAACCACCTTGTAAAGACTCGGGTGATCATCGGGCCACGGGCTGAGGCCCTGTCCACAAGGCGGTACACAAATGTCCATTCCCCAGGAAATCCCAGGGTGAGCTGGAAGAACCCCGTGCATCACATCTCTGCAGGCCTCAGTGGACTTGCTGGTCCAAGGTGGCCCGCCTCCCGCAGGCCTTCAAGAGGCTTCTCCCTACGGAGCCAAGTGCTCAAGGGCTCATGGCACGGCTGACATTTTGACATTTGCACATCAAATGAGCCGTACATTGACTTATCAAAGTAACAATCACCCAGCACAGTGATGCTTAGGCCTGGAAGGGAACCTCAAAGAAATTCATCTGTCTCCCAGTTTTCTAGATGAGAACACTGAAGCCCAGAGAGAGGAAGTAAATCTCAACCTGGTAAATGGAAGAGCTGCAGCTGGCTCTCAGAATGTCCTGGCCAGGACAGCTGCCACCGCCTTAGGATAGGGTTTTAACCCTGAGGCACAGGAGGAGGAATGGAGCTTTGGAGTCAGACAGGCCTGGTTTGAATCCCAATGTTTTAAGCACACCTGCATGACCCTGGGAAAGTCATGAAACATTTCTGAGGCTCGGTTTCATCTGGAAAATGGGACAATACACAATCTGATCATAGGATTGTGATGAAGAGTAAATAAAGTAGCATACACATAGGTTTCCAACATATGTTGCTTCATCCTTGTTTTTTTGGTGTTATTTTACCCCAATCGGAAAAGCTGGTGTCAGAATGGAGCTGACACAGTTAGATATTTAAGGCACGCAGGCACCTGAAGTATCTAACTGTGCTGGCGGGGTGCGGTGGCTCACGTCGGTAATCCAGGAAATCGAAACTGGCCTGGCTAACATGGTGAAACCCCATTTCTACTAAAAATACAGAAAAAAATAAAAGAAGAATCTAACTATGCTTTGTAACTATCCTGTCCTCAGACCATCAGGCTACCTTGATCTTGACTTGCAAATGTGGAGGACTGTCTTTTTCCGTCCTTCGAGATCTGGAAACAAAGCCAGCCTTACGCACAAGGTTTTAGGAGATCCAGGAAGGCTTCCGTACCTAAACCTTTCTCTTATCTTTCTGACGCCCATCCCTTGGCAAACAGGTGTGTCCTCAGTGCTCTGAGTAAATGCTCTAATCTGGGCACTTACCTTTCTTTTTTAAACAGTCAAATATCCCCATGAGTGTGTTGGTGATACTAACACCTTAGCATAATATTTTTCAATTAGATTGCTTTCTTGCTAATATCTGCATTAAGGAGATAGAAATTTTTATGAGGATGAGAGAATGGCTGGAAAATAAGTGATGTAATTTTTAAGCTGAGCCGAGGGGGTACCCCAAGAAGAAGCTTGAGCAGCAAGAGGTAGCGGGAGAGCAGTTTGGGTAGAGAAAGGGCGCCGCAGGGAAATTCAGGGATCCAGAAATAATGGCAAGGGGGCGTCAGAGTTAACCATATGAACCTGGAAAGTTTAGTGCAGCCGGTGTCTATGTGGGTGAGGTGACTTGGGACTACTGAAATGACTCCATCCACCCCCGTCCCCACATACACAGCATATGTAAGGGCCTGTGGAAGCGCCCTGCACTTGGGCCTGATTTAGAGACCTTCCTACAAAGCCATGAATTTAAACTCTTCCTGACTCAGATAAGGCATGTTCCTGATGGCTGACATGGAGGAAGACTTTCATTCAAGCCTCAGTTATTTCACTCTATGTCAGGCTAGGGAGGTGACTAAGACCCTCAAGAGAATCCCAGGCCAGGAGAGTATCCCGGATCTCAAGAGGATCCCAAGCCAAGAGGATCCGGTTTCCATGAGAGTACGGTGACGTATAGGTGAGCTCTCCTCCATAAGAACGGGGTACATGTCACTGTACTCTCATGGAAACATCTTTCCATAGCCTGAGAGGTCCTGCTTGACCCAGGCTCACCTCCCAGACCTTTGTGAGGCTCTAGCCCAGCCAGGCTGGCATCTTCCTGCCTGTCCTTGGGAACTGCTGCTCCAGCCGCTGCCTCTGCCGGATACACTCCTCCCCGTAGTCTTCACAGGGTGCGCTCCTTCTTCATCATCCAGGTCTCAGCTCAAAGGTCCCCTCCTTAGAGAAGTTGGCCCTGACCCACAAACCCAACCCCACCTCTCCCACCCACCCTTCACTCCCTCTCTGTAGTGTCGCTGGCCACTCACTGGAAGCTTCATGAGGCAGGAGCTGTTCTATCTCCATGCTGCATTCCAGCACACAATGAGAAGACACTCAGGAGACGAGCACTTCTCTCTTCACTCTCCCTCATCTGTTTTCGCGCCTACTTTACTGGGTTTTTTTTTTCCTTACCCAAATCACGCTCAGATTTCCAAGTGTAAAATAATGTTTTTTTCCCTCAAGCCAGATACTCTTTCCAGCCGCCATATACTTTTCTTTCCTTCACATCCAAACTCCTTTCAAGGGTCACCCTCACTGCTCCAGCTCCACCGTGCCTCCCGTTCACACTACAGTGGCTCACGATGGGTCTTCTACCTTCAACCCTGGGCTGATACGATTCTCATAAGCTGAATATCTCTAGTAGCCACACAAGTGATGCACTACACAACTTCGGGGGTCACCATCCCACAGACAAGGGTGTAGACGACTCCCCCTGGAGGTGTGCAGTTTGCACTGCCATGCCTGGCCACCTTTCTCGGGAGCCGTCTTAATCACCAACTGTCTCCCCTCCGCAGGCTTCGGCCTCCTTGATCTCCTGGCAACACGACACTGTTGATCCTCCCCTCTCTGACCCGATGAAGTGCCACATTCTCCCAGTTTCTTCCCCACTCCTCTAACGTCTCCCTCCAGCCTCCTTTCCTAATTCTTCTTGCCCTCCCTCTCACTAACTGTGTGTTCTCTCAGACTCTCACCTTAGATCCACACAGCCTGCTTCAGAGATCTCCACCTGAACTCTTCAACAAATGACCTGCCTCTCCCCTTGTATTAGTCCATTCTCACACTGCTATAAAGAATACTACCTGAGACTGGGTAATTGTAAAGGAAATAAATTTAACGGACCCACAGTTCTGCGTAGCTGGGGAGGCCTCAGAAAATCTGCAATTATGGCGGAAGCAGGCACCTTCTTTACAAGGCGGCAGGAGAGAGAAGCATGAAGGAGGAACTTCCAAACACTTATAAAGCCATCAGATCTTGTGAGAACACACTCACTATCATGAGAACAGCATGGGGGGGAACCACCCTACGTTCCAATCACTTTCCTTCCTCAACACATGGGGATCACAGGTCCCTTCCTTGACATGTGGGGACTACAGTTCGAGATGAGATTTGGGTCCGGATACAGGGCCAAATCATATCACCCGTCCTCACATACTGGCTGGACACCTCCACTTGACATGAGGGAGACCTCAAAGGCCAACTCTACCTGATGCCCAACCTTCCTAGGGTCTTGCTCTGTCTGGACCAGTATGGGGGCCATAGTAGTAGGAATGTAGCAAGATGTGGTGCTGGGGATGACGCTGGCATCCTGTACGTGGTAGGATCTTTCCACAGCACCCCCTTTCCCGTAACTGTCACCCAGGCCCACCTCATGCATAAATAGTTCCTCACGCTAAACACTGCACTGGTGAAGGGGAGAGGAAAAACCCCCAGCCGAAACCGTCCCTGCTCTGAGAGACAGCCTGATTCCAGGGACTTCTCGGGTCACTGACATTGTTCACTGAGGAGGGAATCTGTCCACAGAGAGATTGGAGGGAGCCAGCTCTGACAGGTACAGAATAAAGAGTTGGCAGGGACAGTGAGCATTTCAGAGAGAAGGGGGGCACCCTGACAGCCGCCTGACCTGAGAGTCGGAGCCTTCTATTTACACTTGACTTCCATTGCAGATGCATGAGGAGAATGAGCACAAAAAAAGAGAAAGGAAGGAAAAGAGGAGGCAGATGCTTGCCCAGGCACCCACCTGTCAAGCTGTGGAGAAAAACAGTGCTAGAGTCGGGAGCTGGGTCTGGGCCTTGCTGCCTCTGCCCTGGCTGAGGGCTGCCCAAGTCTAACAGACACATGTGATCCTTAAGCTGTGGGTCAGTGGTCTCACATGGGAGTGGGCAGATTGCTCCCCAGAGACCATCTCAGTTGCCTCTGAAGCACTGCCCATTTTGGTGTCCCTCATAATTTATAGAAGTAAAACCGCAAGGCTACTGTATCTTTTCTGTATTTTTGTTTTTTAGTCTGTGGAAAACAGAAAGGAAGCCAGAGCTACCTTTGTTTGCCTTTATGTTTAAGGACATATCTGGCTTTATTGGACCATCCAGAGACAGTACTACTTCGCAAGAGAGCTGGTATTTTCTATCAGAGACCTTTTTGTGCTCTGGAAATTCAGCTCTTCCTGCACTGAGGTTATGTCCCACATGCCTGGGACATTCAGCCCTGACAGAGCTGCACTGTCTGCAGCAGCTGGACACACTGTTCAGTGACCAGCTCGAACCCAGAAATTGCAGTCAGAGGAAAGAAATTGCAGTCAGAGGGAGTGGGTCTTATTGGAGTAGAACCATGCTTCATTTGGATGAGAGGCACAGCCAGGTACTTCAGCACAGTGCTACTCAAATTTGGGCATATACACTGTGCCACAGACGGTTTGTAACTGCACCATAACGTGACAAATAGTACAAAATCTGAGAGTGAGCACCTAGAGACTTTTTTTTAATATGGCAGACACATATTTAATATTTTCAGCAATTGCTAAGCAGTCTTCTGTGGTACCATTTGGAATAATTTTACACCCCCACTAGTGATGTATGAAAGTTTCTGTTGTTCTACATCCTAATTAACATTTAGGTATTTTTTCAGTCATTTAAAAAAATTTCCTTCAGTTATTGACGTACAGGTGGTATTTGGTTACATGAGTAAGTTCTTTCATAGTGATTTGTGAGACTTTGGTGCACCTGTCACCTGAGCAGTATACACTGCACTATATTTGTACTCTTTTATCCCTTGCCCCTCTTTCACTCTTCCCCCCAAGTCTCCAAAGTCTATTGTTTCATTCTTATGTCTTTGCATCCTCATGGCTTAGCTCCCACCTATCGGTGAGAACATACGATGTTTGGTTTTCCATTCCTGAGTTACTTCACTTAGAATAACAGTCTCCAATCTCATCCAGGTCATTGCAAATGCTGTTAATTCATTCCTTTTTATGGCTGAGTAGTATTTCATTGTGTGTATATATATATATATATATATAATAGTTTCTTTATCCACTTTTTGACTGATTGGCATTTGGGTTGGTTCCCTGATTTTGCAATTGTGAATTGTGCTGCTATAGACATGCATGTGCAAGCACGTTTTCGAATAATGATTTTTTTCCCTCTGGGTAGATACCCAGCAGTGGGATTGCTGGATCAAATAATAGTTCTACATTTAGTTCTTTAAGGAATCTCTACACTGTTTTCCGCAGCAGCTGAATTAGTTTATGTTCCCATCAGCAGTGTAGAAGTGTTCCCTGATCACCACATCCATGCCAACATCTACTGTTTTTGGATTATGGACATTCTTGCAGGAGTAAGGTGATATTGCATTGTGGTTTTGATTTTCATTTCCCTGATCATTAGTAATGTTGAGGATTTTTTCATGTTTGTTGGCCATTTGTATATCTTCTTTTGAGAATTGTCTATCAATGTCCTTGGCCCAGTTTTTAATGGGATTGTTTTTTTCTTATTGATTGGCTTGAGTTTGTTGTAGATTCTGGATATTAGTCCTTTGTCAGATGTGTAGATTGTCAAGATTTTTTCCCACTCTGTGGGTTGTCTGTTTACTCTGCTGACTGTTCCTTTTGTCATGAAAAACTCTTTAGTTTAATTAGGTCCCAGCTATTTATCTTTGTTTTTATCATATTTGCTTTTGGGTTCTTGGTCATGAAATCCTTGCCTATGCCAATGTCTAGAAGGGGTTTTCCAATGTTATCTTCTAGAATTTTTATAGTTTCAAGCCTTAGGTTTAAGTCCTTAATCCATCTTGAGTTGATTTTTGTATAAGATGAGAAATGAGAATCCAGTTTCATTCTCCTACATGAGGCTAGCCAATTATCCCAGGACCATTTGTTGAAAAGGGTGACCTTTCCCCACTTTATGTTTTTGTTTGCTTTGTCAAAGATCAGTTGCATGTGAGTATTTGGGTTTATTTCTGGGTTCTCTATTGTTTCATTCGTCTATGTGCCTATTTTTATACCAGTACCATGCTGTTTCGGTGACTATGGCCTTATAGTATAGTTTGAAATCAGGTAGTGTGATGCCTCCAGATTTGTTCTTTTTGCTTAGTCTTGCTTTTTCTATGCAGGCTCTTTTTTGGTTCCATATGAATTTTAGACTTGTTTTTTCTAATTACGTGAAGAGTGATAGTGGTATTTTGATAGGAATTGCATTGAATTTGTAGATTGGTTTTGGCAGTACGGTTATTTTCACAATATTGATTCTACCTATCCATGAACATGAGATGTGTTTCCATTTGTTTGTGTTGTCTAGGTTTTCTTTCAGCAGTGTTTTGTAGTTTTCCTTGTAGAGGCATTTCAACCTTGGTTAGGTATATTCCTAAGTTTTGTTTTCTGTTTTTTGTTTTTTTTTCAGCTATTGTCAAAGGGGTTGAGTTTTTGATTTGATTCTCCTCCTGGTCACTGTTGGTGTATAGAAGAGCTACTGATTTGTGTACATTAATCTTGTATCTGGAAACTTTGCTGAATTCTTTTATCAGTCCTAGCAGCTTTCTGGAGGAGTCTTTAGGGTTTTCAAGGTAAACCATCATGTTGTCAGCAAACAGTGTCAGCTTGACTTCCTCTTCACTGATTTGAATGCCCTTTATTACTTTCTCTTGTCTGATTGCTTGGCTAGGACTTCTAGTACTACGTTGAAGAGGAGTGGTGAGAGTGGGCATCCTTGTCTTGTTCCAGTTTTCAGAGGGAATGCTTTCAACTTTTCCCCAGTCAGTATTATGTTGCGTGTGGGTTTGTCATAGATGGCTTTTATTACATTAAGGAATGTCCCTTGTATGCCAATTTTCCTGGGAGTTTTAATCATAAAGAAATGCTGGATTTTGTTGAATGCTGCTTCTGCATTTATTGAGATGATCATGTGATTTTTGTTTTTGATTCTGTTTATGTGGTGTATTGCACTTATTGACTTGTATATGATCATCCCTGCATACCTGGTATGAAGCCCACTTTATCACGGTGGATTATCTTTTTGATATGTTGGATTCAGTTAGCTAGTATTTTGCTAAGGATTTCAGCATGTATATTCATCAAGGATATCAGTCTGTAGTTTTCTTTTTTGGTTATGTCCCTTCCTGGTTTTGATATTAAGGTGATGCTGGCTTCATAGAATGAATTAGGGAGGGTTCCTTCTTTCCCTATCTTGTGGAATAGTGTCAAAACTATTGGTACCAATTCTTCTTTGAGTGTCTGGTAGAATTCTGCTGGGAATCCGACTCTTTTTGTTGGCTATTTTTAAATTACCATTTCAATCTCATTGCTTGTTATTGGTCTGTTCAAGATATCTAATTCTTCCTGATTTAAGCTAGGAGGGTTGTATTTTTCCAGGAATTTATCCATCTCTTCTAGGTTTTCTAATTTATGTGCATAAAGGTGTTCATAGTAGCCTTGAATGATCTTTCATATTTCAGTGATGTCAGTTGCAGTATCTCTTGTTTCATTTCTTAGTGAGGTTATTTGGATTTTCTCTGTTCTTTTCTTGGTTAATCTTGTTAATTGTCTTTCAATTTTATTTATCTCTTCAAATAACCAGCTTTTTGTTTCACTTGTCTTTTGGGCTTTTTGTTTCAGTTTTATTTAGTTCTGCTCTGATCTTGGTTATTTCCTTTTTTCTGCTGGGTTTGGGTTTGGTTTGTTCTTGTTTCTCTAGTTTCTTGAGGTGTGACCGTAGAATGTCAGTTTGTGCTCTTTCAGTCTTTTTGATATAGTCATTTAGGGCTATGAACTTTCCTCTTAGCACTGCCTTTGCTGTAGCCCAGAGGTTTTGGTAGTTTGTGTCATTTTTGTTGTTCAGTTCAAAGAATTTTTTAATTTCCATCTTGATTTCCTTTTTGACCCAATGCTCATTTAGGAACAGGCTATTTAATTTCCATGAATTTGCATGGTTTTGAAGATTCCTTTTGGTGTTGATTTCCAGTTTTATTCCACTGTGGTCTGAGAGAGTGCTTGATAAAATTTCAATCTTCTTAAATACACTAAGTCTTGTTTTATGGCCTGTCATATGGTCTATCTTGGAGAAAGTTGCATGTGCGTTGAATAGAATGTGTATTTTTGTGGTTGTTGGATGGAATGTTCTGTATCTATTAAATCCATTTGTTCCAAGGTATAGTTAAATTCATTGTTTCTTTGTTAACTTTCTGTCTTGAGGACCCGTCTAGTGCTATCAGTGGAGTACTGAAGTTCTCCACTATTATTGTGATGTGTCTATCTCATTTCTTAGGTCTATTAGTAATTCTTTCAAAAATTTGAAAGCTCCAGTGTTAGATGCATATATATTTAGGATTGTGGTATTTTCCTGTTGGACAAGGCCTTTTACCATTATATAATGTCCCTCTTTGTCTCTTTTAACTGCTGTTGCTTTAAAGTTTGTTTTGTCTGATATAAGAATAGCTACCCCTACTCACTTTTGGCATCCATTTGCATGAAATGCCTTTCTCCACCCCTTTTCTGTAAGTTTATGTGAGTCCTTATGTGTTAGGTGAGTCTCCTGAAGGGAGCAGATGGTTGGTGAGTTCTTATCCATTCTGAAGTTCTGTATCTTTTAAGTGGACCATTTAGGCTATTTACATTCAATGTTAGTGTTGAAATGTGAGGTACCATTGTATTCACTGTGTTCTTTGTTGCCTGTGTACTTTGTTTTGTTTTTGCTTTTGCTTTTTAACATGTATTTTTGTTTTATGGGTTCTGATTTATGCTGTAAAGAAGTTCTGTTTTAATGGATTTCCATGATTTGTTTCAAGATTTAGAGCAGTTATTATAGTGGTGGCTTGATAATGGCAAATTCTCTCAGCATTTCTTTGTCTGAAAAAGACTGTATCTTTCCTTTATATATGATGCTTAGTTTCACTGGATACAAAATTCTTGTCTGATAATTGTTTTGTTTGAGGAGGCTGAAGATAGGGCCCCAATCTCTTCTAGCTTATAGGGTTTCTTCTGTGAAATCTGCTGTTAATCTGATAGGTTTTCCTTTATAGGTTATCTGGCACTTCTGTTTCACAGCTCTTAAGATTCTTTCCTTTGTCTTAACTCTGGATAATCTGATGACAATGTGCCTAGGGGATTATCTTTTCGTGATGAATTTCCCAGATGTTCTTTGTGCTTCTTGTATTTAGATGCCTAGGTCTCTAGCAAGGCTGGGGAAGTTTTCCTTGATTATTCCTCCAAATATGTTTTCTAAGCTTTTAGAATTCTCTTCTTCCTCAGGAACACCAACGATTCTCAGATTTGGTCATTTAACATAATCCCAGGCTTCTTGGAGGCTTTGTTCACATTTTCTTATTCTTTTTTCATTGTCTTTGTTTGATTGGATTAATTCAAAGGCCTGTCTTCGAGCTCTGACTTTCTTTCTTTACTTGTTCAGTTCTATTGCTGAGACTTTCCAGAGCATTTCACATTTCTAAAAGTGTGTTCAAAGTTTCCTGAATTTTTGATTGCATTTTCTTTAAGCTATCCTTTTCCTTGAATATTTCTCCCTTCACTTTTTTTTATCATTTTTTTGGATTTCCTTGCATTGGGCTTTGCTTTTTTCTGGTCCTTCCTTGATAAGGTTAATAACTAACCTCTTGAATTCTTTTTCAGGTAAATCAGGGATTTCTTCTTGGTTTGGATCCAGTTCTGGTGAACTAGTGTGATTTTGAGGGGATGTTAAAGAGTTGTGTTTTGTCATATTACCAGGATTGGTTTTCTGGTTCCTTCCCATTTGGGTAGGCCCTGTCAGAGTCTAGGGCTGAAGGCTGTTGTTCAGATTCTTTTGTCCCACAGGTGTTCCCTTGATGTAGTCCTCTCCTGCTTTTCCTATGAATGTGCCTTCCTGTGACCCAAACTGCAGTGATTGTTGTCTCTCTTCAGGGTCTAGCCACCCAGCGAGTCTAATCTGGTACTGGGGGTTGTCTATACAGAGTCCTGTGATGTAAATCTTCTATGGGAACCTCAGCCACGGACACCAGTGCCTGTTCCAGTAGAGGTGGTGATAGGGACAGGCTGCAATGCACTCCCTGAGGGTTCTTAGCTTTGGTGGTTTAATGCTCTATTTTTGTGCCAGTTGGCCTCCTGCCGGGAGGTGGTGTTTTCCAGAGAGCATCAGCTGTAGTAATCTGGAGAGGGACTGGTGGTTGGTGGGGCCCTGGAACTCCCAAGATTATGCCCTTTGCCTTCGGCTACCAGGGTGGGTAGGGAAGGACCATCAGGTGGGGCAGGGCTAGGTGTGTCAGACTCTCTTGGGAGAGTTTTGCTGTAGCTGCTGTGGAGAATGGGGTGAGATTCCCAGGTCACCAAAGTTGTATACATAGGAGGATTATGGCTGCCTCTGCTGAATCATGCAGGTTGTCAGGGAAGTGGGGGAAAGCTGGCAGTAACAGGCCTCACCCAGCTCCCATACCAACTGAAGGGCCGGTCTAACTCCCAACTAGAGACTTTTACAGCAATTAGACATTGCTGGGTCATTCAAGTGCATAGCCATGAACTCATCTCATTGAAAGAGTTTGACCAGGTTGAATGTCCACACTTGCACAATAAGGGCACAAGACAAGAGCTGCTATTAGTCATAGGCAAAAGGAGGTACCGATTTCCAAATCATGCATAGATTGGAAATTTAAAAATCTGATCCATCACCACAGTTTGAGAAGCACTACTTTAATTTATAAAAATCTCTGAGAATTAGTGCCATAAATAACCTGTTTACCTTTGTTAAATTCAGTGCTGCCCTAACTTATTTAACGATGAGGTATTTTGGGGTTGGAAGGATTTCTACTAGGATACCAAAAAAGTGCTGTATCTCAAAACATACTTTGGAGAAGACATTCCAACATTCCAAATGGAGAGAATGAGTAAGTGGGGAATCCCTTGGTCCAGAATCTCTAAACATTTCCCAAGCCTCAGGTCCCACTTGGCTAGATCAGTCAGGGCCTTAGGTAACCATTTCATTTATATTAACTGGAATAATTTAAAGACTGCTCCTGATAACTTGGTGCCTTGGAAGACTTTTTTTCCTGCTCTCGGGGCCCAACTTTTACCCAGGGTGGGACTGCAGGCACCACCAGACCATTATCTCAAGCCTCCAGTTTTAATTAAATTACAAAATGGCACACCAGAAACAACCACAGCACAACAAGCCCAGGTACATTGGTCACTGAGGGAGAAATACTAACTTCTTCATGACACAAGGGGCCATTTACTATAAACCAACACTGGACCAGGGCACCTGGGATCCAGATGTGGAGTCACTTCTAATTCTTCCCCCTCAGTCCTCCGTACATTATAAACAAAAAGACCTGTGCCTTCTCATCTTAAGCTTTACTAGTTATTTGCTGCTGTGATCACCAAGCCATACAAAATCTTTTTCTTTCCTTGTAGTAAGTGGTATGTCAGTAAGTGCTTAACAACCAGCTCTCTGTGGAGTGTAGGTGGGAACCCCACTTCATCGTGTTTGCCAATTTCTGTGGTGTAAATACTCCTACCATGGCCTGTTTCAAGCTACCATCCTGATCCCACTGACTATGAATTTAAGAATTGTTACACACAATCAGTTCTCAGGAACCAGTGCTAGCCAGGCCAGCTCCAGCAAAATGTTGCTGTAAAGTCTGACTTTCTCATCATAATATTACAGCCTGATTTGTTGAACCACACAATGTCTGAGCAGGAAAAGACCTCAGAGATAATCTAGTCTAAATTTCCCCATTTGAAGGATATGGGACGAGGCCCAAAGAAGTGTAGTGACTTGCCTAAGGCAACCCAGCAAGTGAGTGGCAGATGGGACTCAAATCCAGACCTTCTGGCTCTTTCATTCACACTATGTTTCTCTTTAAACATATGGTCTTATTGATTCAGAAAATAGTCAGGCAAGAGTTATTGTGTCCCTTTAATAGAAGGAGAAACTGAGAATGGGTATTAAGAATTACCCAAAGCCACAGAGCTAATAAGTGTACCCATGTCTGCCTGACTTCCACTCCATTGAAACCTCTCCATTCCACCTTTTTTTGGCTGGATGCCACCGTGAGACATGCTCTTCTACAATCTTTCGGCTGCTAAAGAGTTTTGACCAGCAAGTCAGGGATAGGTTGCTCCATGGTGAATTGCTCTGTTGACTTCCAGTCTGTTACCCATTAATTCTCTCTTCTGAGTATTACCTATAGCTGCCATTAATGACACATCTATGACTTATGTTAGGTTACATGGTAGGCTGCCATAATAGAGAAATGCCCAAATACAATGGCTTAAACAATATTGAAGTTTATTTCTCTCTTACCTGAAGTTCAGGTAGAGAGTCTAGGTCTTTATGGCAGCTCAGGAATGTTAGGGGCCCAGGTTCCATCTTTTCTGTTCCTTTGCTCAAAACGTGGCTCAATATAAGGCTTTCATCTCGTGGCCCAAAATGGCTGCTCCAACTCCTGCCATCACAGCCATGGGCCAGGCAGAGGAAAGGAGAAAGTGGAGGAAGAACAGGGCATGCTTCTTCTTCTCTTTAAGTGCACTTTCAAAAGTTGCACCTATTATTTTTTCTCACACACCACTGGCAAGAAAAGAGTCACATAGTGACATATTTGTAAGGGAGGCTGAGAAATATAGCTTTTAGCTGAGCAGTTATCTCCTCAGGAAAATCTCGAGGGCTCTCCTGAAGGAAGAAGAAGAGAACGCACATTGATAAATAATTAGCAGTTTCTGCTATGGTGTCTGAGATGCAGGAGATAGAGAAGGAATGAAGATAGGAAAGAAGAAAGAAGGAAGATGTGAAAAAAAAAGGCAGCCACACACACTGTCGGAGAGTCTAGTGTCAGAAGAAGAATTGCAATCAGCCTATGTCCTCTTCAAAGTCAAACATCTGTATCATCTAAGAATCTGCACCATTTAGGATGTTTCTGATAATTTTTTAAAATTTATTTTGAATGAACTATTCAGAGGTTTTTTTTTTTATTATTTTTTATTTTGAGACAGAGTCTCCCTCTGTCACCCAGGCTGGAGTGCAGTGGTGCAATGTCAGCTCGCTGCAACCTCTGCCTCCCACAGAGGGGGTTTTTCAAATGTCCAAACATAAGTCTATGCTCTCTGATGAATGGTATCATCGTCAAATCCAGACTATAAATGATCACGCCCTGTGGTGACAATGATCAGGCAGGTGGTTCAGTGCTCGAACTTCAGTTTTGTGGACTAAGGCGAGGTATAAATATAATTTTAGTGTTATTGCCCATTTTTGCTTTGGGGAGCAGCCTTTGGGCTCTGGGTTTTAGGCCCACTTCCACCCTCCTTCTTTTAGCCACCTTCAGAAAGGCCATAACTTTGGCATTAGTAAAAGGCCTAATGAAACAAACCAGATTAAGGGCATACAACTTTCTTGAGTCTCAGCAATGGTCTCCTGTGTTCCTAATTACAGTGGCAGCACCTCTCAGGGCATCCGATTTCCTGCTTGGCTGATGAGGACCTGCCCCCATCTGAGCTTAACATAAGGAGTCAGGCAAGGGTTCAGATGCCCTTCAGAGGAAGAAAGCAAACTCAAGATTCAGCATCTCTGGCAGGGGTTCCTTGGAGGTATGCTTTGAATTGCTTAATCCTTTTAAGCACTTTTGAGAGTGCATTACCTCCTGCTTGACTGTTCAAAACCTCAGTAAAGATGGCTGTCTCAGGTTGATGGAGTGGACAGATGGAATGTTGGAAATCTTTCCAGTGAAAATCATTCAGCAGTGCTTATTCTCCAGTGCCTCTATTTCTTCATCTGTAAAATGGAGGTAACAATACCAATTAAAAAGGGGTATGGGGAGGACTGATGAAAAAGTGCTGCAAGGCACCTACCAGGCACATGGTGAGGGCTCAGTAAGAGCTAGTTTCCTTCTTCCTTCCAAAAGGCAAAAGCCTTTGCCTGTAGCCTCAGAGAGGCTGTCCTGCCTCCGATTCAGAGAGGAGTAACAGGCAGCAGGAAGACTCCCTATGCCTTCCTGGGGAGTCTTGTCTCTTCAGTTGAATCCTACCAGAGTGCATTAAATGCCTGCTGAGTGCAAGATTTTCCCCAGGAGACTAGAAGGAGGAGTCAGACACCATCTCTGCCTGGGCTGAGCATGTACCCTACCAGCAGGAGGACCAGGACAAGAGCACGTATAAGTATAAAGCAAAACAGACATTTGACACTCTGGAACTTGCCTCATTACCTCTGAAAGCTCCATCGCATAGCAGGGAGTTAGCAGGATGTGGCTCTCATAGACCCCAAAGTGGTGATTTCCATATTCAGTAACTTTGATTTTTTTTCCCCACTACCATTTATGTTTTCTGTTTCAAGAGACAAAGCTCTTTGGAAAATTCTAATGCATTCTCTTTCCCAGGCGTAGAGCTGCTTTGAACAGCCCAAGTTAATTGGAAATCTCTCTTAAAATCATGCTGCACTTTCTAAGGCCATTTAAAAACTCATGATCAATATTCAGATTGCCCCTGTGAGTTCAGCCATTGGGGTCTTCGCACTATTTAAAGTCACAGTCTGGTCTCTAGGAGCCACGTATCTAGCCCTATTATTAAAATGCCTATCTGCAAGTCACAAAAAAGACAAAGCTCTCAGACAGACAAAAGGCCTTCTCTTTGATTAAAAGCAAATCCTCCATTATGAGAAATGAAACTGCCTCCATAGATGGCACTAAACTTGACATCAAGATACCTTCCTACCTGAGGAGTCCAGGGGAGAGCAAGGAGCCTCTGAAGATAACAGCACCTAGGGCTTCATTAAAGCACTAACCATGCAGGCAAGAACTCCACTTGCTTCCTAGGCTGTCTCTCTTGACCAAGCTGCCAGGGCCAGAGTCTGACACAGGGCCTGGTTTACAGTGGATGCTCAGTAAGTATTTATTAAACGAATGCATAAATGAAATAATAAAATATGGCCAAAAAGTTGGCATGAATATGGGTGATATCAAGACAAAACAGGTCCTGAAAGTTCCCAGTGATCACAGCTCTATCACCAAATGACCTAAGAGACAGAATTCCCTAATTGTCCAACCATAATAACCATGTTTTCTAGTTTTGATATTTGCTGCATTGACATCGTGGGGTCTTGATGAATCTTGGGGAACTTCTCTTCCTAGGGTTAGACAATTCTTAGAGATAGTGAAAAATTCAGGCTGGGCTCAGTGGCTTACGCCTGTAATCCCAGCAATTTGGGAGGCTGAGGTGGGTGCAGGCCAGAACTCACTTGAGGCCAGGAGTTCAAGACCAGTCTGGCCAACATGGTAAAACCTCGTCTCTACTAAAAATACAAAAATTAGCCGGGCATGGTGGTGCATGCCTGTAATCCCAGCTACTCAGGAGGCTGAGGTAGGAGAATCTCTTGAACCCAGGAGGCGGAAGTTGCCATAAGCCAAGATTGCACCACTGCAATCCAGCCTGGGCGACAGAACGAGACTCCATCTCAAACAAACAAACAAACAACAACAATAAAAACTCATCTACAGTGCACTTTTTGTATGCAAACCCATCCATCAAGAGCCCGTAGCCCAACCACCTCCTTTACTGAGTTCTCCACTCAGGGCCAATACCTACCTGCCCTAATCACCCCAGGGCCAGGTGCCATGTAACCAAAGACAGCCCCTATTCCCCAGAGCACACTGAAATTACTCAAACTAACCAAGCCTAAACTTGGTTATCCTGCCTTGCCCATTTCTTCCTGCAGAAACCACCATAAAGGCCCTTGCTCATGTTTTCCCCTTGCTCCCTCTGCCTCCTGACCAACCCTACTGGTTCCTTATGTGTCCCCCATCCCGTAATGTAGCCTGTCCCCTCTTCTTGGGAACCATGAGTAACAAATTCTTTTCAATAGCCGTCATCTCCTGATCTGTTGGCCTCATCATATCTGAATAATAATAAAATCTACATTTTAAAACATAAACAATTGACTTGGTCTCATAGACAGAAATGTTCCTACAGTAAGAAAGTAAGGGATATCAATGTATTCATTCATCTGTAAACATTTATTGAGCACCCACTGTGAGCCAAGCACTCTGACAGGCTCTGAAGACACTGACTTATAGCTCTCTGATATGATTTGGCTGTGTCCCCACCCAAATCTCATCTTGAATTGTAGTTCTGATAATCCCTAGGTGTCATGGGAGGGACCTGATGGGAGATAATTGAATCATGGAGGCAGTTTTCCCCATGCTGCTCTCTTGGTAGTGAATAAGTCTCATGAGATCTGATGGTTTTATAAAGGGGAGTTCCCCTCACATGATCTCTTGCCTGCCACCATGTAAGACGTGACTTTGTTCCTCCTTCACCTTCTGCTATGATTGTGAGGCCTCCCCAGCCATGTGGAACTGTGAGTCTATTAAACCTCTTTTTCTTTATAAATTACTCAGTCTCAGGTATTTCTTCATAGCAGTGTGAAAATGGACTAATACACCCTGCAAATATCCTGTACTGTGTTATATCTCTGTGCCTTCACTGATGCTGTTTCCAGTGTCTTTTCTTCCACTTTCCGGCCTGGCTAACACCAAATCATCTTTCAAGCACAGCTCAAATGTTGCTTCTCCTGTTAAACTTTCCACCTGACTGCCTAAACTGGCAGACTTCCTGACCACACACTTCTTTGTGCTTTTACTCTACCATCTGCATTCAGCAGGAGGGCTATGATGAGCCAGGCATGGTGCCACGCACATGAATATGGAGATAAATTATAAATAGTTCCTGGCCTCAAAGAGCTCATAGTCTGGGGAAGTATGTTGTACATGACTAATTGCCATAGAGTTTGCAGGCACCACAATTGTAAGGCAGGTCCCCAGATGACCTTGGCTGACCTAGCTCTTCCTTTTCTTGCTTGCCTTTCTCAGGCAGAGTGGACAGAGAATGCAACATCCTGAGGTAAGGAGGAAATGTCCAGAACAACTGGGCCTATGTCCTTATTCCTTATAGAACTGGATGTTCTGCAATACTGGCGCTCAGCAAGCCAAGTGACACTCAGAGTACATAAACCCGGAGCAGAGCAGTTTTGAGGCCCCTCAGCTGTGGTGCAACATGGGGTACAGGCAGATGCGACTCCATCCACTTTGGGCAGCTTTCCTGAGCACTGCTGGACCGGCTCACCATAAATCCCAGGCTTTTGTTAATCCTTGCTGCCTATCTATGAGTAATAAATATACATGGCCTAAAAATAAGATTCAACAAGAAATAGAAAAGATAAGGAGTCCTATATCCGTTTTCAAAATTTAATGTATAGTCAAAAATGGCTCCACAAAGAAAATGCAAGGTCCACACGGTGTTACAGGTCAGCACGATCAAAACTTCCAGAACAGATTAATGTGAATCTCACACAACAGTCTGAAGGATGAAAAAAATAGAGGAAACATTGCTGAAATCATTTTATGGGACTAGTTTAAGTATAATGATTTTAAGTCATGTCACTGGCTCTTTGACACGTCTTCTTTCAAAAGGTGAAGTCAGCCGGGGATGGTAGTATGTGCCTGTAATCTGAGAAGTTCAGTTGAGCCTAAGAGTTCAAGGTCAACCTGGGCAATATAGTGAGAAAAAAAAGGTGAAGTCTCTGTGCCTTCCCCAAAACCTGGTGTGACTTCCTCAACAAACAAGATGCAGCAGAAGAGGTACCATATGACTTCCAAGGTTAGAAAAGGCTATGCAGCTTCTACCAGTTTCTCTTGGGATTCTTGCTCTGGAAGTCTCCAGTAGCCCAATGACTTGAAAACTGTCATGCTGAAGAAACCAAAAAAAAAAAAAAAAAAAAAAGGAGAGAGAGGTGGGAAGAGATACCTATGAGTCTCAGCTTTCCAGCTCCACCTGTTTGAGTCTTCCCAAATCAGTCAGCTGGCAAATGAGCGAGAAAGCCTTTCCAGTGATTTCCAGCCACGCTCTGACTGCAAACACACAAGAGATCCCAATCAAGAATCATTTAGTTGAGCCCGGTCAACCCCCAGAGCCATGAGAGATAATAATAATAAATAATTGTTGTTTTACACCACTCAGTTTGGAGTAGCTTTTTATGTATAATAAATGCCCAGAACGGATTTTTATGTAGCAAAAGATAACTAAAACATTAACCTTGGTACCCAGACTAGATAAAGACAGAATCAAAAGGAAAGTGGCAGGCTAACCTCAGTCATGAATATAGATACGAAAGTCCTAGAGAAAATATTGGCAAGCTGAATCTAGCCATATATAAACAAAGATAATGCATATGACCAAGTTGTGTCTATCCCAAGAATGTAATACTAGAAAATTGATTAATGAAATCCACTCCATTTACAGATTAAAGGAGAAAAAAAGCATGATTATTTTAGTAGATCCAGGGAAAAGTATTCAACAAAATGTAACATGAACTCATGGTTTTTTTTTAAACTAAAATCTTCTCAAACTAGGAATGACAGGGAACTTCCACAGCCTGATAATGGGCAACCTCAAAAACAAAAGAAATGAAAAACGAAAAACTACCACAAACATATGGTGAAATGTTGAAAATGTTCCCTTGAAGACAAAGAAGGGGACAGGAATGCTCACTGTTAACATACCTATTCAACTTGGTACTGAAGGCATCAATCAGAGAAGTATAAACAAAACAAAAGCTGTCATTATTTGCAGATGATTTAATTATTTACCTGAAAAACATTCTAAATGATATGCAAAAATGTTAGAATTTGAGAGTTTATCAAAATTCTATAGAAAAACAATATAAAAAGTCAATTGCATCTCGAAACACCACCAAGTTAGAATATATAATTTTTAAAGACACCATTTACGACAGCAAAAAATGTATATGAGATAAAATGACAAAGCAAATACAATAAAATGTTAACATTTAGAAAATTTGGATGAAAGGACTTCTATGTATTACTTTTATAAGTTTTCCTTCAGTCTGAAATATAAAAAGATGTTTGTTGTTGTTGTTGTTGTTTTCTGAGACAGAGTTTCACTCTTTTCACCCAGGCTGGTGTGCAATGGTGTGATCTCGGCTCACTGCAACCTCCACCTTCTGGGTTCAAGTGATTTTCCTGCCTCAGCCTCCTGAGTAACTGGGATTACAGGTGCCTGCCATCACACCCAGCTAATTTTTGTATTTTTAGTAGAGACAGGTTTTGCCACGTTGGCCAGGCTGGTCTCAAACTCCTGACCTCAGACGATCCATCCGCCTCAGCCTTCCAAAGTGAGGGGATTACAGGAGTGAGCTGCCACACCCAGCCCAAAAGTTTTAAAATGTTAAGAGCTTCTTGGTCGCTTTTTTAAATGCCCTAAATTAGCCAGGCATAGTGATGCATGCTTGTAGTCCCCTCTACTTGGGAGGCTGAGGCAGGAGAATCCCAGAGGCAGAGGTTGCATAACTGAAGAAAGATTAGTGATATGGGTTGGCTCTGTGTCTCTACCCAAATCTCATCTCAAATTGTAATCTTCATATTCCGCATATGTTGAGGGACAGATCAGGCGGGAGGTGATTGGATCATGGGGGTGGTTTCATCTGAGCTGTTTTAGTGATAATGAGTGAGTTCTCACAAGATCTGATGGTTTTATAAATGGTAGTTCCCCTGCTCTCTCTCTCTCTACTGCTCCATTGTGAAGAAGGTACCTGCTTCTCCTTCCCCTTCCACCATGACTGTAAGTTTCCTGAGGCCTCCCTAGCCATGTAGAGCTGTGGATCAATTAAACCTCTTTTGTTTATAAATTACCCAGTCTCAGGCAGTTATCTGTAGCAGTGTGAAAATGAACTAATAAAATTAGCATTCAGAAAATATAAAGAACTCCAAATCAATATGAAAAAGAAAACCCAAAAGAAAAACAGGCGAGGGAGTTGAACACATATTTCATAGCAGAAGAAGCATGAATTGTCCTTAAATTTACGAAAAGTTGCCTAAACCTATAAATGATCAGTAAATGCAAATTAACATTCTAAGAAAATACCACCAGAATGGCAAAAATTTACAAATTGGTCAACATCAAGATGGAGAGATTGGAGAACAAGGTAAACTCTCATCCTCTGCTTGTGGGAATTAAAGTTGGTACAGTCCTTTGGTAAACTCTTCAGCATTATCACGAAGAGGAACCTATACTTACACTAGAACCTATCAATTCCACTGGTATTTACCCTAAAACACACACGTGTGCACCAACAGTACACACAAGAAAATTCACAGTGGCCCTGTTAGTAAAGCCAGCAACACACAATCCAAATTCCCATCAGCAACAGAATGAATAAATAAATTGTGACATATTCACACATTGGTAAGCCAGGTAGCAGTAAAATTGAATAAACCACAGCTAAATGAATCAACTTGGATAAATCACTAAAATATAATATTAAAGAATCGAGTAACAGGAGAATAGATAATGCATTATTCCATCCTATAAAAACAGGCAATACCAAAACATATATAGAGAGAGATGATTTTAAAAAAAGAACATGAGACCTCAAACAAAATGATAACAATATTCTGTTTCATAAGCTTGGTGGTGAATACATGTGAATTTGAATACAAAAGAATTTGTTTTCTCCTTATTCTTTAAACTGCGTATACATGTATATAATATACATTTTTCTGTATATGTTTCATAATAAAAGTCTGTGAACATATAAAATACCTATGACACCTGCTCTTAGGGTTGGGAGGTGACCTCATTTTCTATGGGTGGCACAGTCATCAGTAGGCGAGTCCTGTTATAGCCACCGTGGACTTCCTTGCTGCATGCCTTTGAGCAAGTTTCTTAACTTTTCCAAGCTGTGAAGTAGACAACCACACCTACTTCACAGGACAGTTCATGAGCATTAAATGAAGTTATTGCCGTATAAAATACCCAACACAGCGGGCTTTCGATAGGTGGTAGCTTTTTAAAAAGTGGTAACTCTAATAAAGTCACCAGGAACTTTTAAACACACTTTCACACGTTCTTTCCCTAATTACATTAATAACAACCAAGGAGCAACTCTTTCAGAGAGCGCGTGTGGGTCACAGTACTTTTGTTTTGTGTAGGATCATTCTCATTTGCGGTGTCATGAATCCTACCAGGCCCTGCCCTCCTGCTTCCCGGGCGCACCAGAGCTTTGCTCGTTCGTGGACATCACCGCGGCTCTGCTGAACGCAGCTCCAACCTATTATTTAGGCTTTTTAAAGAACATACACACTGTGAGCCTAGAGTTGTCTCTCATTACCAAGAAATCACAGTCATGATTCTCCACACTTAACATTCCAGGATAATTTTCTTTTTCGAAACAAAAATTTTAAATTCCTTGTACACTTGAAGATTAAACATATGCAGTCTGAGCTGAGGCCAGAGCTGCCCTGGACAGGTCAGGTCCTTGGTTAGATTTGACCCAGGAATACTGGCTTTAGAAGGTCACGATGAGAGGTCAGGAGCACTTTTAACCAGTCTGACTCCCCAACTATTCCATATAAGCTCCTCAAAACCAAGAGTATGTGTTACTAATTTCTGTAGCCCTTCATGCAGGCCTGGCATATAGCAGGTGCTCAAGAAAAGTTTTCTGAACTGAAATTAATTGCCTAAGAAAAAATCTGAGGTCCAGTGCAGTGGCTCATGCCTTTAATCCCAGCACTTTGGGAGGCTGAGGTGGGTGGTTCACTTGAGGTAAAGAGTTTGAGACAAGCCTGGCTAACATGGTGAAACCCCGTCTCTATTAAAATTACAAAAATTAGCCTGGTGAGGTGACGGGGGCCTGTAACCCCAGCTACTTGTGGGGGCTGAGGCAGAAGAATCATTTGAACCTGGGAAGCAGAGGTTGCAGTGAGCCAAGATTGTGCCATTGCACTCCAGCCTGGGTGACAGAGGGAGACTCTGTCTAAAAAAAAAAATTGGCCGTGTCTCCAGGTGCATCCAAACAGCCATTTGAAGATCAGCAGCAGCTTTTAACACCTTTACAGGTACGTGGCACCATGAACTAGTTAACTGCATGGATTAATTAATTATTTGATTAAATAATTGATTTATTTGGGGGCAGGGAACTGAAGATTACGGCAAACAGAAATCCAACAAGTCGGCATGCTGGCTGCAGCATGGCAGTAAATGGACTTCCCTGAACTATGAGTTCAAGGGAGTAAGGGTTGGCGTTCTGATGTCTAAAACAAGGACTGTCTCTATCTGACTTGATTATTTATGTCTTTGATGGAAGTTATCTTCCAGCAGTCACTAAGGAGCCTTGTTGGCAGTTGCAAATCATTCCCATGACCAGGAGCAGTTCCTAAATCCTGCCCCCTCCCTAGTATCAGATATCCCTGGATGAACCAGGAGCATTGGGGGCTTTTAACCCTGAACTCTGGCTATGACAAGAGCTATACAAGAACTCAGTTGAAAAGGACCTTCCTTTCATGTCCTTTGCAGGGACATGGATGAAGCTGGAAACCATCATTCTCAGCAAACTGACACAAGAACAGAAAACCAAACACCGCATGTTCTCACTCATAAGCGGGTGTTGAACAACGAGAAAACGTGGACACAGGGAGGGGAACATCACACACTGGGGCCTGTCGGGGGGAGGGATAGGGGGTTAGGGGAGGGCTAGCATTAGGAGAAATACCTAATGTAGATAATGGGGTGATGGGTGCAGCAAACCACCATGGCACGTGTATACCTATGTAACAAACCTGCATGCTCTGCATATATACCCCAGAACTTAAAGTATAAGAAAGAGAGAAAGAAAAAGAAAGAAGAAAGAAAGAGACAGAAAAGAAGAAAGAGACAGAAAAGAAGAAAGAAAGAAAGAAGAAAGGAAGAAAGAAAGAAAGAAAGAAAGAAAGAAAGAAAGAAAGAAAGAAAGAAAGAAAGAAAAAGAAAAAGAAAAAAGAGACCTTCCTTGTTAAGTCTGGAATCAATGAGAATGCTTGCTTACTACCAACTTAGATCGTAAACCGGAGTGCTGGGTGGAAGGTGCATTGACTTTAGTCACTCAGGATGCATGCCTGAAGCTGGGGTGGAACCAGCTCCCCGCTGTGTGGGAGTGGTACATTTCCAAATAAAAATTAGGGTACTGTTACCAATTGAGAGGGAAGCTGGGCCAACCAAAAGAGTCAATGTCCGCTACTGCAATTGGAAATGTGTCTGAAGATGACCAACTTGGGCTGGGGAGGTTTGGGGTCATAATACCTCATCAGAGAAGGAACACAGCCCAGAGGCCTGGGGTGGCCACTCACCTGCTACTTGACTTTGAGCCAGTGATTGTCTTTGCTCTGCCATTTTCTCCTCTGTAAGAGGAGGGGATTGATCTAGGTCATTCCAAAGCCTGTCCAAGTCCTAACATTCTACAGGGATCCTATTTCTCATTCCTGCCTGTCAACTGAGCAGGTACAGGAGAGAACAGCTATGAAGACCGAGACCACACTGGCAGTGGTTCTTTTACACCACAAATATAAGCTTGTTTCTTATTACTTGTGAGGGGGCAGCTTAACTGGGATCAAATTATTTTCTGGTTCCTTTTGTCTGATGTTAATGGTGGTGATATTCTTTTCTTAATTTTTATTTAATTTAAAATAGAGATGGGGTCTGTGTTGCCCTGGCTGGTCTTGAACTCCTGGCCTCAAGGTCTCGGCCTCCCAAATCCCAAAGTGCTGGGATTACAGGTGTGAGCCACCGGGCCCAATCGGGTGGTGATATTCTTAAGTATTGTTTGAAAATTTGGGAATTTCAAATGTTTCTGTTCTTTTCTCAAAACTTCTAGGAATGCAACTTCTTCAAATTTGGTAAACTGGACAAAAATGCCCTATTTAGGAAAAACTATGAATAAATGGAATGGATTAACCTGATTTCTTCCAGGGTAGGACTGTGTCTTACTCAGTTTTGTATTACTGGTATCTGCCGTAAGGCTTAGCATACAATTAAACATCTCATTTAGTGTCAGATATTTAATGAGCACCTACTATGTGCCAGGGACCTTGCAAGACCCTAGGTATACAATGATGGATGAGACAATATTCTGGCCCTTAAAGAGCTACTGATCAAGTAGGAGACAAATGAGTTAACAGACAAATATGACAGTAAGGTAATCATGAGGAGGGAATAAGATGAAATGGTGAGTGACAGAAAGCACCCCCCGCCCAGTCTTGGAGACGCAGGGGGAACCTTTGTGCTGCTGGCATCCAAGCAGACACCTAAAGCTAGAACAGGAGTTTCTCACACTGGAGCTCCCCAATTGAGGTACAGCATGAAGAGAGAGAGACAGAGAGAGTGAGAGAGAAAGAGACATGAGGGCTGGGGTGGGCAGGAAGCAGAATCCAGACAATGAAGGGCCTTAATGTCTTAATAAGGAGTCACCTTAAGGGCAGTGGGCAGCCAGCTGTGATTTTATGCAGGGAGTAAATAGATGTGCATTGATTAATAAATACTGGTGTATTTTTACGCATGGAATTTTCCTCATCTAGAAATACAGGGGTTGGATTAGATGATCTCTAAGATCCCTTCCAGTTGTGACATTCTGCAAGTCTCTATAAGTTTCCACTATGATTCAGGTCAAGGTCTCTTGATTTTTGCCTCCTCTCACCAGCAGCAGAGGTTACCCTGAGCAGCATAATGGAATCAACAGCACACGTGGTCTCCCTCTCTCGCCCTCGGCTAGACAGATGAGCATGTTCCATTACAGAGGGTGAGACGGCCTCCTTCGTGACCAGCCTCACACCAATCCATCCATCAGCCGATTAACGGTGGCTAAAAGCCACTTATCGGGAGGGCTCCTGCCCTTATCACTGTCACTGGCTGCAAATAAACATCGACTTTATGCCGAGTTTCCGTATTTAACCACGTTTAAGTAACTGCTGATACTTTCATTACATGACATTTGCACTTCAGAATTCAAAATTAGACACATACACGCAGCTCTTGCACCAAATAGGAAAGCCTAGGTTGTTTGAGGCCCTTCCTGCCATTTCTTTTCAAAGAAAGGAAGCTTCAAAGTGAATTCCGTGGAACACAAGAATCCCTTGTACTCTAAAAACAGTATCGACAAGAAACAGATAAGGAAAACGTAGTTTTATTTTTATTTTAAAAGGTCTGTGCCTCATGTAAAAGCTGTAACACATCAATAATGGATGAGATGCATAAATGTTATATCACAGTTGAAAAATTCAGTCCTCTGCGGAGCAGAAAAAAATCTTTCTTTTTAAGCTGAATTTCACAATACAAAAGCTTAATACCACACACAAATTCATTACTTGATGATGAAAAATAATGTTTATCTAGACTGAGCACTAATTAACAAGCATATTTTAAGGGCTTAGGTAGTGTGGATGCAAATTCTGGGCCTCCATGTTTTAAAAAATGGGGATAAATTTACTCCTGGGCAAATAAAATACTTTAATACGATTTTAAGCTTAAAAATGAGGTGCTGATGCTCATCTTGTGATAACATACATTACTTTCCAAGTTATCATTTTTCTTATATTCCCTTTTTTGGGGGGTTCTCACTGGCTTGAATATTTTTTGTCTCTGTTCCTTAGTATAGCCTCTGAAACAGAGTAGGTACTCAATAAATGTGGCTTCTATGAATAAAATAATAAAGAACAGTTACTTCATGTTTTTTGATGTTTACTGTGTGACAAGCAATGTGTTAAACATTCTACATGCATTCTCTTATTTAGTGATCACAAATAGCCTTTACTTGGGTGTTATTAATAATTCTATTTTGCAGATAAGGAAACTGATTCCTAAAGAGGTTAGATAACTTGATGCGGATATGTGGCTATTGACGCTGGTTAAGTGGTAAATCTAGATCCAAATCTGGCTTTGTCGGACACCAGAGCCTCTATGCTTAGCCATAGTAGGACGAGTGAATTATCAAACTTGCTCTTCTGGCCCAATGAAGGAGAGGAGAATCTTCATGGATTTGAGGGATCAACATCACTAAAAATAAAAGGGACTAACATCTTTTGCCATCATGTAAAAGATATAATAGAACTATCACGCTCCTTCAAGGTCGACACCTAATATGTGTTCCATAAAGTGCTTATCAGCACTGTCCGATAATATGGTAGCCGCTAGCTACATGTGGCTATTTCAATTTCAATTGGCTGGAATTAAAGAAAATAAAATATTCACTACCTCAGCTGCATTAGCCACATTTCAAATAACCAATAGCCACCGTGGCTAGTGGCTACTGTATAGGACAGTGCAGACATAGAACTTTTCCTTCATCATGGGAAGTTCTACTGGACAATGTCAGATGAGAGTGCATGGATACACATATAAACAGCACACAGACCCTGCCCCCCAGGGAGTAAGGCATATAAATTAATAGCTACTACCCAAGAGGATCATGCGAGCAGACAGAAGAGGTTCTGAGCCCACCTTGAAGAGATACAGGGTAGGGGAAACAGAAATAGGAAAGCTTCAGAGAGGAACTTCTGCCTGCTCCAAGTCTAAAGGAACCAGAAGAAATTAGCCAGCAGGAAAAGATGGGCCCTCAGATGGGAGCGGAGGAGCTTCAGGCAGAGAGAGTGGAAGCAGGGAGCGCTGGGCAGGTCATTTGGCATTAGGACATCATGGGAAAGTGAAGAGAGATGAGGCTGGCAGGGTGGCCTGGGATGCCAGGGGAAGAACTGCCAGTGTCGGGGATGTGGCCGGATTCAGAAATAGGGGCCACCAATAGGGGCTCTGTGCTTTAGGCCTAAGAAGACTGTGTAGCAAAGCGGCCGGAGAATACTTTTGCATTAGATTCCACTCCAAAGTAAAGCTTGCAGAATCTGCTTAGGTTAGCCTGGGCTACTCAATAATCTAATACCTAGGGTAACTCTAAAAATGAGCCCAGAAGAGAGAGAGAGCAAAAGAGAGAGAAAGAGCTAGAGAAAGAAAGAGAGACTTAGAAGTAGGAACTAAACATTGGGTACACACAAAAATAAAAAGGGGAACAGCAGATCTGGGGACTCCAAAAGGAGGGAGGGCAGGAAGGGGGCAAGGGTTGAAAAACTATGTGTTAGGTTAGGTACTGTGCTCACTACTGGGGCAATGGATCGAGAGAAAGCAAACCTCAGCATCATGCAATATGCCCACGTAACAAACCTGCACCTGTCCCTCCTGAATCCGAGATTTAAAAATAAAAAGTAAGGTTCCTTCAAACAGTCCTGTTTTTCCAATCATTAACTACGCAGCCAACAGTCTAGAGAGCTGGTAGACTGCCACACATTCACTGTAAGAACTGAGTGGAATGTGAATTGGAAATAAAAATAAATATCACTAAAAAGAGAGAGAGAGAGAGAGAGAGAGAGTGTGTGTGTGTGTGTGTGTGTGTGTGTGTGTGTGTATGTGTTGAGCCAGAGAAAAACTTGAACATCATATACCTCTCCAAATGCATGTACTTTGGAGTTTGACCTGAGCCCTTTTCCTTGAATTCCAATTCTTAAAAAGGACATTTGCATATTATTTCCTGAAAGTGAAGTTAGAGTAAGTAAAATTCAGGCATCCCCCAGAGCCTTGCTAGTGACTATGGGAGGGCCAGGGAGCCTTTCTGTGGAAGCACACCATTTGGTTGAGACAATCTTTGGAAACAATCATTCCTGCTTTCTACTTTTCTCATACGGATAATCTGGGCATGACATGGGAGTGGTTTTGCAACCTGTGATGGATCTTCAAGGAATTTTATCTGAATTTCAGAAACTTTCAAGATTGGTTTCTATGCTGTTGATTTTTTAAAATTTAAATGGATTTCTGCCAGCTACTTCTGTTCTGAACTGCATATCATATTGAAAAGAAAGAAGTAAGTTAAAGAATCAGCTGTAGTGAATTCAACGATATATTATAATGGTTTACAAAGTAGCATGCATGATATGGAGTTAAAAATGTAAGCAATGGAAAATATAAACTTCTGACAAATGTACAAAAAGTTATAACATATATGAAAATACATCCAAAAGAGCAAAGCAGATATTATAATGAACTGAAAATAAACTTGAAAGGAACAAAAACTCCAAACAACCTTCTGAAATTTCTAGATACTTTTTTATTATTCCTTTTGTGCTTTTTTACTTAAATTTTTGTAATATCAAAACCAGTATACGAACATTATAAAAATTGGAATATAATATTTAAATTATAGTTAAAACATGACTTCACTCAGAGACATTCTTTTTTGTTGATTCCATCATGTTCATCCATGCAGATTCATTTCTATATGGATACATATAAAACATTTGTATGTTTTAGTCAGATCATCCCTAACGTTTATCACATACAGTATCTTATTTAACCAATCCCAATTTGATTACATTCAGGTTCTATATTACAAGCAGTACAAAGATGAAATTCATAAATGGAAATAAATTTAAAAGTAGAAAAAGGAAAAAATGTCCTAAGTATATACAGCCACATCAAAGATGACAAAAACCTTTCCATTGTGCACCAAAACTTTCAAGTTTATTTTCAGTTCATTATAATATCTGCTTTGCTCTTTTGGATGTATTTTCATATATGTTATAACTTTTTGTACATTTGTCAGAAGTTTATATTTTCCATTGCTTACAAAACTACCTGTGTGTGTGGTTTTTTAAATAGCAAATCTTTTCTTTCTTTTCTCTCTCTCTCTCTCTCTTTTTTTTTTTTTTTTTTTTGAGACATAATTTTGTTCTTGTTGCCTAGGCTGGAGTATAATGGCGTGATCTCAGCTTACTACAACCTCCACCTCCCAGGTTCAAGCAATTCTCCTGCTTCAGCCTCCCAAGTAGTTAGGACTACAGTCACATGCCACCACGCCCAGCTAATTTTTTGTATTTTTAGTTGAGACAGGGTTTCACCATGTTGGCCAAACTGATCTCAAACTCTTGACCTCAGGTGATCCACCCACCTCAGCCTCCCAGAGTGCTGAGATTACAGGCATGAGCCTGTGCCCAGCCAAGACAGTTGTTCTTAACCAAGAAATAGCCTTATTTCTTATTTCACCCAAAAGTAGATAACCTCAAGAAACTTTGGTTCTTACAATTCTTAAAATCAGAAATACGATCATTAAACAGCTGTAAGCTTCTAATTTGGTTGGATTGTAGGGTAAAGGTAGGAGATTCCTGAGAGTTTTTTATTCTAGCAATTAAAAGGAACTTTAAGGATACCAGAGATTGCGAATGCATGATATTCTCACCGATTCTTCATCTTCTTTGCCATGCACAGACATCACTAATCAATCACAGCACTTATCTCTCCAATTCTTCTCTTAACATCATTTTCCTATTTTGTCAGCTACTCCCTAGCTAGCCTGGCTTTCTTCCTGTTTCTTCATGCCAAGATGAGTTCTGTCCTAGGATCTTTGTTCCCTTCTTTAAGTCTGTTACATGACTGAGAAGTCAGCATTAACCTCAGGAAAAATGTCTCTCTCTCTGAAGATTTAAAGACTCCTACTTCCAATCATTTTACATTAGTCTTTCCATTTTATTTCCTTAATAGCAAATATCACTATATGAAACTATTATTTCTGTATTTGTCTTGTTTACTAATTTATCATCTGCCTCTCTCTTCACTAGAATTCAAGCTCCTTGCCAGTGAAAGCCTTTCTGTCTGGTCATAGCTTGGTCCCCATCACTAGAGTGTACCTGGTACATAGCAGAACTCACTAAATATATATGTATATATATACTGAATGAATGAATTCAGCACTAACTGTAATTGTTAAAGTTGTCAGCCAAGATAGCAATAACAACAATAACAGTAACCATAGCAGTAATGGGAAAAGTGACAACTCACGTTGAATGAGGCATTCTTATGTGCCAGGCTGTTTCTCACAACAATCCTATAAAACAGGTCTCTTACAAACTCCATTTTACAATTGAAAACCCTAAGATTAGAAAGAAGAAACTCACCCAACTCACACAGCTACTAAGTGGGAATAGGGAATTGAACCTAGGCCTCAGATAGACTCTCACCTGAGCTCCTAACCTCTTCACACTGTGGCCTCTTCTTTGCCTTTCCTGCCTTTGCTTCTCAGATTACAACATCAACAAAATGAAGCCTTAGAGACAAATACCTGCCCAGAATCACACAGTTGGTGTGCGTCAGTGAAGGGTTTCAAATGCAAGTCTAAAATCTTTGTATTAGTTTGTTTTCAAACGGCTATAAAGAACTTCCCTGAGACTGGGTAATTTATAAAGGAAAGAACTTCCCTGAGACTGGGTAATTTATAAAGGAAAGAGGTTTAATTGACTCACAGCTCCACATGGCTGGGAGGCATCAGGAAACTTACAATCATGGCAAATGGGGAAGCATGCACATCTTACATAGCAGCAGGTGAGAGAGAGAAAGAGAGAGCCAAGGAGGAAGAGATCCACGCTTATCAAACAACCAGATCTCATGAGAATTCACTCACTATCACAAGAACAGCATGGGGGAAACTGTTCTCATTATCCAGTCACCTCCCACCTGGGGTTCCTCCCTTGACACCTGGGGATTACAATTTGGATTACAATTCAAGATGAGATTTGGGTGGGGACACAGAGCCAAACCATGTTAATCTTACCTTGAATAATTTGTCTACCTCTGTGTATCTTTTCTTGGCTCAAGAGCACTCTCAGAACAGTCCGTGGCACATGGCTCAGTCAATACTTGTTGAATGAGTGGACATTTGTTCACTAATTTCAATGCGTCTTTTGGTCACATCGTTCCATGGTATCATACTGTAAGGAGATGCTTCTCACTAAAATTTTATTAGGATATTCAAATAAAGTTACGAATGACTGTTATTCAAGTAGAAGTATAAATGACCAGTCTCTATTTTAGAGAGATTTAAACATGTGAATGAATGGCGGCAAAGATCCTGGTATAGGAAATCAGGTTATGCAAATACCTTCGAAGGCCGCATGAGAGGCTCTCTTCATTTGAGGGGATTTATTAGCCATACATACCTATTTTCTTTCACATACCCTGTTTTACATTTCTGCTACATTTAAGCTGAATGCTTCATCCAGACAATCTTCAGTATAACCACAACAGCCAAATTAAAGCTAGTGAAGAAGCAGTGATTTTTTTGGATTTTTTTAATAGTGAAGCTGAAGTGCCTGAGCAAATTATAGCTCAGTCAGCCATAGTGGCAATGAGCCATTCCAATTGTAAATAAACATATGCGTGGCCTACAGACAGTCAGGGTGCATCAAAGACATTTCAGGCAATTCATTGGTGCCTTCAAAAGGTTAAACCAGATGGCGAGATTGGACAGGAGTCTTTGTTGTGTCCCCAGCACCTAGAACATTGGCAGCTAAATAAATACTGAATTGATACAAGGTAGCTGCTACAATAGTATTTTCCAAATGAAGAAATGAAGAAATGAGTTTGGTTTTCTAGGAATGTTTTCCATGGTGGCCTGCTTACCTGCTTCCTATAGAGGGTCATGAGGGCTCAGCTCCTTCCTTTATTCAAGGCAATATCTTGTTCAAGGTTTGTATCCTAGAGGAAGGTTCTAGAGGGCCCTCTAAAAGGGAAGTGCTTTTTAATGGAGAAATTGTTCTCGCTCAGCTGATATTCATCTTCCTTCCTTTAAGTTAAACCTTCCTCATTCTCTCTTGGCAGACTCTCTCCCACTCTTAGTCAATATTGATTTAGGTTAAGATGACTTCTTGTCCAGTTCTAGAGAATAGCATGTAACCCAGACCAGGCAAAATGGAGTATAATACGCCTGTGGCCATAGCCACATGACTCAAACTAGGCCAGTCAGAGCCAGCAAGTCTTAATCTTGTAATTTTGCTGAAATAGTGGGAAAGAAGCAAGTTTTCTCCACTAGAGTTGCTTGAAAGATAAAGATGGAGAGCAAAATGGGAGAGCTTGCCTGAGAATTAAGCCAGTAGAGAAGAAAACAAGGCCAAAGGATGGGGAGAAGAAAACCAAGGTCCTGGGTTCAACCATGCTTGAATGCATATTACCTCTAGAGTTTTAATTAAATGAGTTAATAAATGAGTCTTTTTTGCTTAAATGTGTGTTTGATTTAGGGTTCTAATATTACTTACACATACTGCTCAAATCCTTTTTGATGAGTATTTCATACACTGTCTCAAATGTCTGATGTTGAAAAATCAATGTCTGACAAGCCTCATGTTGCAGTGTCTTGATAGATACACCAACATAGGGGAAAAAAGAGTCTTGGAAACACAGACTAGTGGCACCAGAAGGGGCCTTCATAGCCGTCAAATCCATCCCCTTCACCAACATAATAATTTCTAACTTGCATTATAGATACAGAACTATCAAATATTTATCCCTTCTGACCCAGTAATTCCAATTCTGGAACTCTGACCTAAGGAAATAATCTCAAATAATAAAAAAGCTACTACTATAATAAACTACTAAAGCTGCTACTGTAATAAACATCCACTATAATAAACATTTACTCATAGATGTCTATTATAGCATTACTTATAATCAGAAAGTGTCCAACAATATAGAAATTGTTAGATGAATTTTATAAATGTCATAGTTACTAAAATTATATTTATTAAAAATTTTCAATAACCTGTTTATACTGTAATGTTAACTTAAAAAAAAGACAGAAAAAAATTGTATGTATTGTGGGATCATATTATGTTTTTTAAAATTAATGAATAGATGAACAGAAAGAAATATCTCCAAATGCTAACATTGGCTATCTTTAGATGATAGGATGGTGGGTGATTTTCCACTATTCTTTCTACTTACTTATGGAGTCTAAATTTTCCATTATTAACAGATACTATTTTATAAAGAAAAGCATGTTAGTACACTTTTAAAATAACTCTCTACCAGCTCGCTGACAGAAGTCAACCAGTTTTGACTTGGATATGTCAGGCCTGCCTCCTTCAGACATAAAACCTAGTGAATGCACATGGAAGACCAGTGAGGGGTACAGACATGAATCCCTCATACAGCTGAATTATGTGCATGTACCAGTCACCAGTTCTATGAGTTTAAAATGAGAAAGCATTGAAAGCACTTACCACTGATCTTTTATCTCCACAGAGGCTTAGTAGTAACAGCTATTGTTGGAAGTATCATTTCCTCATTAACCTCATTAGTGAGGAAAACTCAAGGAAAAACCTCAAATGCACATTCTTCAGAGTGATGCTTTTCAGGTACTTCTGTTCTCCAGGGGCACAAATGGGTCTTGTAGGACAGAAGTGAGATTCCAAACCCCAGAGCTCTCACTCCTCTTGAATAAACCAGTAGACGGAGACACTGAAGGGATCCAAGAATTTGATCTTTTTCTTACTCAACAGAATTAATTCAGAAAAATCAACAGAGCTTGCCAGAGAAGGAGAAGCTGGGGGACACATTGATTAAATCAGTGGGCTTAGCTATGTCTGTAATTAAAAGACACAAAAGATGGCTCCAGAATCGTGACTTTCACTCAGGGTCCACAGCAACCATAGGTCTCCCTCCAAACACCAACCTTCCTATCCTTCTCAGCCCATTGGAAAATCATTTTGGCTGCCATTTTGTTTCTTGACCAATGAATATAAGGCATGCTATGGGTCCCATTGCTAGAACAGAATACCGAATAGATATGAATATGGCAATCCTTGTGGAATTACCTGGACAGGCCCTGCCAGAAGAAAAACAAAAGTGAAATGAATATTTGTCTCAGAGAAGAATAAGCACTGGGGATGATGTGCCCCCTCACACTCTTGCACCTACCTGGGACAAAATGGAGAAGCTGCAGGTTCCCGACAGAACTGTGAATGCAGCAGAACCTTTCGCTGAGGTTTGGAGGCTCCTTTCAGAACCTTTCCTCATCTCTCCTCTTCCATCAAAAGTTGATATTAAGAATGACTAACCAGACGTGGTGGCTCACACCTGTAATCCCAGCACTTTGAGAGGCAGAGGCAGAAGAATCACTTACGTCTAGGAGTTTGAGATCAGTCTGGGCAACATGGTGAGACCCCCATCTCCACACATACACACAAAAAATAGCCAGCAGTGGTGCGGCACATCTGTGGTCCCAGCTACCCAGGAGGCTGAGGTGGGGGGATCACTTGAGCCCAGGAGACATAAGTTGCAGTGAGCCATGATCACGCCACTGCACTCCAGCCTAGGTAACAGAGTGAAACCCTGTCTCAAAAAAAATAAAAGAATGACTGATATCAGTCACATCAACCTCAGAATGACTTTTCTACTTGGTTATTGCTATACGTGTAGTGTTTGAAATGTCTGTAGCAGGCAAAAGCAGCAAATTTCACAACAGAGACACGATCATTAAGCACTTCCCATGAAGCAGCTTATGCAAGGACTTTACATTTATCTGACCCTCATAACAACCCTGTGAAATAAGAATTATTAGCTGTAATCACCCCACCACCTCCCCAATCCCCCCACACTCCACTCTCAGCCCCTTAACCCCTACCCTCCACCTCCATTTTACATATGAAGAAAGCAAAGCCTACAGAGTTTGATAAACTGCCTGAGGTCACACAGTTAGAAACCATCAAGACAATTAAAATTGGGGCAATGTAATCCCAAAGTCTGCACCCCTAACTTCTTTGCTTTCTGGCAATGTATAATTTAATCACACCTGGAACTAAACTACAAGTTAAAAAGAAAACACCAGTGTATGAAGAGTGCCCCAACAGCACCCACTGCTCCATACAACACTCAAAACTTCTATTTTCAGTCCAGTTTCTCAATGAGCAATGAAAGGCATCAGTCCCTGTCTATCAAAGGACTGTCAGATTCCGAATGCCAGACCGGAGAACTGTTTGGGGACAGAGTGGGTTCTAGGTGAACCTGAGATCTCACTCCATAGGCAGACACCCAGGCCAGTTTCACCGGAAGCCAAAGGAGGGGCCATGAGACACACTGTGGGGTCCACTAGTGACAGACCAGCAATGGCCTGAGTGTGTGTTGTGAATAGGGGGGACAAGGAATGGGCCACCCCAACCCCTGGGGGTCAGCACCTCCAGCAAGTGAGTGTCCCTTCCAGGAGGCTTTTTGCAGACTCCAGCGTCCAGTTTCTACCATGACAGCAGCTGTCTTTCCATAGCCCCAAAGGTGGCACTACAGGTGCCTCTAAGAGACCAGGGGGTCTGGGGAAAGAGCAAAACAAAGTCTACAGGCCTCCCTCCTGCAAAGCTCATCCCTTCCACCCTGAATATGAGCAGAGGATGCAGGCCTCTGGACAGTCTCCTCCATCACCTTTCTTAGAACCCCTGTTCCCTAAAACAAGAAGAAAATAGCAGGGAGCTAAGATCCAAGGCATGAGAGTGGACCCTTCTAAGTAAAAACACTGTTCATTCCTTCCAGAGTCTATTTTCTTTGCTGGGACCCTGTCATGTCCACGGAGAGGAGCTGGGTGAGGGAGACTGATGGTGAGCAACCCAGAGGAGAAAGGAGGCAGGGACCATGTCATGGCCCATGCCACAATCGCTGTACCTCCTACCTGTCCTGACATTGCGTTTGGCAAAAGAAGGATTGGATTCTTGGGTGCGAGAAAGCAAAAAAAGGTCTCTGGGCATTGAGCAACCTCTTTCAGCAACAGCACTCCTCAGAAAGGGCAATAATGTAAACACTCACCCATTAGAGGAAAAAACTTAGCCTTTATGCCATCCTCTCCACCGTTAACAACATTGGCAGCCCTATTAAAATACAAGTCTGATTTGTGTTTAATGATCTTGAAAGTAAAGTAATTGCTTGAGTATTACCATTCAAATGTTCTTAGAAGTGCAGATAATATTTACAATCGGATTGTCCTTTCGGAAGGGGTAGGCAGGCAGCCTTCCTCTACCATTTGAAGCTGAGGCTGGGGAGAAGTGACTTCAACAACTGGCTTATGGGTCTGAAAGCTCAGCGTTTATTTTCCCTTCTTCTTTTCCATATCAAGAGACTCCCGAACATTAACCATACCCCTTTCTTTCAAGGAAGGAGATGCTGAGAGGAAGATTTTTGTGGTGCAAGTTAAAGCACAACCAAACAGCTCCTTGGAAAACAGCAGAAGGCATTTGTGTTGAGCCAGTATTTCAGGAATTTGGAAAGGTAGATTGTATCTTTCCTGAGGGAGGGTAAAACCAAATCAAAAAGCAAGGGCTAGACACAGTGGCTTATACTATAATCCTAGCACTTTAGCAGGCCAGGGCAGGAGGGTCACGTGAGCCCAGGAGTTTGAGACCAGCTGGAGCAACGTAGTGAGACCCATCTCTATAAAAAGTTTTTAAAAAATAAGCCGGGCATAGTGGTGTATGACTCTAGGCCCAGCTCCTTGGTGGCTGAGGTGAGAGGATCACTTGAGCCCTGGAGATCAAGGCTGCAGTGAGCTATGATTGCACCCTTGCACTCCAGCCTGGGCAACAAAGCAAGACCCTGTCTCAAAAAAAAAAAAAAAAAAAAGGCAAGGATAAGGGAAAGATCAAAAGAAGTCATAGCTCAAATGGGTGGGTTTCTAAGCCAAATTGTGCGGCAATGTCAGTTTTCCCATCTACCACCATCTCTAAGACTACAGCATCGGTTTACAGATTTATGAAATCAACTTTGTTGCTATAGGAAACACACAGGCTAGTGCGTAGAGACCAGGCAATAGCATATGGGCACAAACTATGGAGAGAGTTCCTGGTTCAAATCTCAGCCTGGCCATTAGTAGCTGTATGATATTGGGAGAAAGTAATTTATTGTCTCTGAGCTTCAGTGTCCTCATCTGAAGAACAGGAATGATAACTGCACTCAGCCCACAGGGCAATCACAGGGATTTGGAGAGATTCTAGAAGCAAAGGGCTGGGCACAGTGCCTGACAAAGGGTAGGTGCTAAACAAACATCCCTGATTATTATTATCGGAAAAGGTGAGTGAGGCTGTAACTGCCAACAGTACCCAGCTATCCGTAAGCACTATTTCAATATTTGTGTATTTGGCACATTTAGCATTAGTAGCATCTTGGGCTTCTAGTTGTTCTTGGTACTCCTGTGTCCAGGAGGAAGTAGAAGCTATGGCGATTCTGCCCATTTTACAGAAAAAGAACCTGTTGAGAGCCTTGCCAAGACCACAATCCCTCAGGCAGATCTCAGATGGGAATGGGTTTGGTCTGGCTCGGTGCTCCCTCTCTCAGACCACGAAGTCTTCCTATCACCACCTGCCATTTATAAATAAATCCAGCCTTCACATCTTCCCTTTGAGCTAGAAATCTAGGCTGGGGGGTGTGGTGGGAGCACGCAGCTAGTAATTCCATAGTGAGAACGGAAAAACCATTTTCCTCTGGACTCAGAAGACAAGAAAATATGGCAAAGGAAAAGCATCTCATGATGGGGTTCCGGCCACAAAGAAGAGGCTGAAAACTGTCAGGTTGCATCATTGCTCATGAAATGACATGCATGGTTTGTATCCTGTGTGTACTTCCTGCAATTCCCTTTCCTCTCCCTTATTCCCCTGGCCTCTTCCCCACTTCATAGGATGGGCTAACACTTTCTTGGGTTGGGGGGTAGCCATTCACATCTTTTCATTGAATAACTGCAAATTTCAAATGCCTCCTTCTCCCAACTTCATAATAAACAAAGACCTCTATATTTGGCCCAGAGAGGTTAATTGACTTGCCTGGGGTGCACAGCTGGTATAAGCTGGGCCAGGTTTTCTGACTCAGGGTCCTAGCTTCTGAATTAACATTAGGTTAAATGATAATTGAGGATTTGATCCTCTGTGTGTGTGTGTGTGTGTGTGTGTGTGTTTACATGTCTCTGTTTTGAATAGAGAACACCTGGCCTTTTTAGGGGGGAGTTGTGTGGACATATTGGGAATTATTGTTAGTAGCAGCATCCATAAGCATCCCCAGAAACTCACAGGACTTTCTTTGATCTCTGTGCCCTACTTTGCTAAGTGAGGTTCTTTAACAGTTCTTCTCAAAGAACGATATTTGACCAGCAGTGTCAGCATTTTCGGGGTGCTTGTTAGAAATGCACACTTTCAGACCCTATAGGGAGCACCAGAATCTCTGAAGGTCAGCCCAGGAATCTCAAGTTGACAGGACCTTTTCACGATCCTGCGTGTGGTCAAACATGAGCAACACTGAGCTCAGACCCAACCCAGTGGTTATGAGACAGTACCATAGTCCAATGATTATAAGCATGGGTTTAGCATGGCACAGACATAGGTTCAAATCGTTTTTCTGAGCTCTCACACTATTGCTTCTTCTCAGATTTCCTCCTAGCCCCCTCCCTCACCTGCTTCAGGCGTTTGCTCAGATGTTGCTTTTGCTGCTCCACCAACTGACCCCTGGATTTAAAGTAGCAATCTGCCTGCACCCCCACTGTCCCCACCCCTCTTTCCTCGTCTGTTTTTCTCCATAGCTTTCATCATGTGATATGCTATGTACTCATGTTGTTTGTTTCGTACTGTCTGTCTCCCCTGCTCCCTCCTCCAATGTAAGTTTCATGAGGGCAGGCACTTTTGTCTGCTTTGTTCATGGCTATAATCTTAGCTCTTAGGTCAGTGCCTGGCACATAGTAAGCACTTAATAAGTATTTGTTGCGTGAATGGATAAGTCATTTACTAACTACATAAACTTTGAGAAAGTTACTTAACTTCTCAAAACCTCTGTTTCTTCATCCAGAAAGTGGGCATGATAGTCCTATCACAGGGTTATTAAAAGGCATAAACAAGGCTGGGTGTGGTGGCTCATGCCTGTAATCCCAGCACTTTGGGAGGCCAAGGTGGGTGGATCACGAGGTCAAGAGATCGAGACCATCCTGGTCAATATGGTGAAACCCCATCTCTACTAAAAATACAAAAATGAGTTGGGTGTGGTGGTGTACGCCTGTAGTACCAGCTACTCCGGAGGCCGAGGCAGGAGAATTGCTTGAACTGGGAAGCGGAGGTTGCGGTGAGCAGAGATCGTGCCATTACACTCCAGCCTGGGCAACAAGAGTGAAACGCCTTCTCAAAAAAAAAAAAAAGGGATCAGCAAGATAGTGTATAAAAAGCACTTGGCATGGTGCCTAACACAAAGCTAATTATCCAAAATTACTACACTATTGTCTTAATAAAGTGACAGGAACATGTTTGAATCTATTCCATTCCCATGGTGTAAGATTCCAGAAATGGGCAAAGAGTTCAGTGTTCATTTACATATCTGTGTAATATTTGTAATTTATGTATCTGTGTCTTGGTAATATTTTTTTAAGCCAAACACTTAATAATTCAATTTCAGAGTCATAAAAGAGATGTGAATGTCAGAATGGTCCTATGAGAATGTCATGTATATTACAATTATAACAAGATTGGACCCAAATTAGAAGGAGTTATTCTATGTGTTTATTGAGGAGAATTGGTTTGCACAAAATTACCATGGACCTTAGGAAATGAGGCTGCCATGGTCTCTGCCATTTTATCAGTCTTCATAGTTATGACTGCTCCTGGGGCCCATTCAGAGAGAAAAAGGTAAACACACTCCACATTGGAGCCCAACTTTGCAGCCATGGAAGTTTGACTTCCTTGATACTCCCTTCATTAAAGGCTAGTGTCCATCCCCTGGCTCTTCAGTCTAGGCAGGCTTGTGACTGTTTTGACCAATGGAGTATGACCAAAGTGATGCTTCGTGACTTCTAAAGCTAGGTCATAAAAAGTCATGTGACTCTGCCTTGCTTACTGTAAGAAGGTTGAGTGGAGAGGCCAGGTGTGGGCTCCGGTCCCCAGTCCCAATGGAGCCCACCCTTGAAGCCATCCCTACCAAGGTGCAGACATGTGCGTGAAGCCTCTAAACTTCACTCAGACCCTTGAAACCAACCAACAGACCAGCTGAATACCACCAAGAGACCGCTGTTCAAGCCATATGGGGCAGATGAATCATTTCAACAAGACTGAACTCTGGCCCACAGAATGGAGAGACAAAATAAAATAGTTGTGATTTTAAGCCACCCTACACTGTGGTCGTTTGTTACACAGCAATAGATGGCTGGAACAGGCATCTTTGGAAAACATGCCTGCTGCCGTACAAGAGCAGAAGGTATCAAACGCATAACTTCAAAACATAAGACAGATGAGAAAAGGACACAATTACCTATTATTTTCTTCTTTGTCCTTTTGAATATTGTTGATTTAGATGGATTTTTTGAGTTGTTTGAAAATACCCCTCTATGTTCAGAGTTCTGTTGTTAGGAAAGGTTTGTTTATATGATCCAGGTCTCAGGCAGGTCTTTCCTCCTTTTCTTCCCTTCATCAGTTTCTTTCTTTCTTTCCTCTCACCCTTCCCCCAAAACTGATCCCCACTTGCAAAGCTGACAAATGTAAGCTCCCTAAAAGTTAAAAAAATATATTAGAAAGAACATCAAAATTAATTAACAACAATAATAAAGAGATGAATGAAAAGAAATGCGGCATCCAGAGACTTGAGTTCAAGACCTTGGCTGAATCCCTTTTCCTCCTTGTGCCTCAATGACTTCAACCATAAAACGAGAGGGTTGACCTTTGATCCCTAAAGGATCTCCCAGCATTAGCATCCTGAATTTCCAAAAAGCATAAAAGACCAATGAGAAGGCAACATGCTCATTTCCTAGATCAGGCCTCCACAAGAGCAGAATATACATTTGACTTTTTTGTAACTAAGTAACCAGTATGTGAAAAATACCATTATTTAAAAATCATAACAATAGTAACAGGAAATAATCACTGAGCACTTTTCCAGACATTGCTCTATGTACTGTAGGTGCCTTCTCTTATTTAATTCCCAGAACAATCTTATGAGGTAGGAACTAGTGGTAACCCATTCTACAGACAATCGTACTGAGGCTTAAAGGGTTTATATAAGAGGCACATAGTAAACTGTGGAGCTGGAAGTCAGCTAGTCTAAATAGAAAGCCCCAGCTCTTGATTATAACTATTTATGGAAAGAAGGGTGAGAAGGAAGGAGCTATGGTGTCTCCCAGCCTTGGAGTATTTGCTTTGATTATAAGGGTGGCTCAAAGACAAGAAAAGAAATGAAGATAAGACCTTGCCTTGTCTTCTGAGCTGTCATTCTCCCAAGCTGTCATTCTCCCAAGATTCTGCCCTAGCTCTTTCACTGGCGTTGCACTCAGGCCTCGAGGTGACTTCCTCCTTAACACCTCTGGCTGCATGGACAGGTACTTAGCTCCCTCCCAATCCTCTTGCAGAGGAATGGCCTGTAGCACTGGGCTCTCACCAATGCAGCAGGAAGCTCAGTCAAGCCCAAGAGTTTGTATCATGAGAGCCATCATCTGAGATGGTGTCTGGAAAAGGCCCTCAGGGAGGAGCCACTATCCCAAGTCTTTTATTATGAAAAGTATCTGAATAGTATTTGCGGAAATAACTTTTCAGCTGGTAAATGGGAACTGGCGTTGCATGCACAGGACTCCGTGGGCCAGAAGCCAGGAGACATTGGTCCCAACATAGTTCCCACACAGATTTCCCATGCAGACCTGAGCCAGCAGCTTTATCCACTGGACTCCTGATCTGTAAGGTCCCTCCTTGCTCTGAGACATTCCATCTTGGCCCATGATTCCAAACAACCCCATGATGAGCTTCTGCCAGAGCTTCAACTTCCAGCACAGGGAATGTACCAGGAGGCTCTGGCCCCTTGACCTGAACTTTCAAATAATTCAGTGAGAAAAACACAGCGAACGGCTATGTTGTTGGGGTGACCAGGATCTGCTCCCTAAATGTCATCAGCCCCAAATTCCCTGCTCTGCCACAGAATTGTTCAACCAAAAGAGTATGAGGACATTGTTCTGTTCATCTTGTCAAGGACAGAGGGCTCTCTCGGGGAGGAAGTAGGACTTTGGAGCTTTGGTGAGGCATCCTGGTGGGTGCTTATAGTCCTATAAATTGTAAAATGCTCTCTCACCCCCACCTCGCCCCACCTCATTTGCTGCCTGTGCCTCTTCTTTTATCTCTATTTATATCTTTACACGAACATGTTGCAGTTCCCAAATGAAAGAAATCCATTCAAATGGAAGGTTATCTGATGTCATCAAAACCATGCCCCGTTGCTCTTAAACACCAGCAAAGGTGCTGGCAACACCACACCAGCCAGAACCATGGCTCCCAAACCTAGTGGCCAAGCTACTTCCTTTTTACTGTAATTAATCCTCATGTGAATTAGGGTGGTCCTTGAACTATTGTCTCTCTAAACCAATGGACTTTTTTCCAAGGAATCCCATTTCTAACTCACTTTTCTTTCCTCTATTTTCCCATCTGATTGTTACCTGTTTCTCTTCCCTAAAAATCACCTTTGTGCTCTGAGAGTAGTCAGTGCACATTCCTCTTCACTAAGACTTCCAATCATTTCTTCCAGAGTCCAACCCCAAGGCTCTGAGTCTTTTTGGTTTATTTCCTTATTTTAATTGAGCAAGGATCTAGTGTGGCGAGCAAGATCTTCAATTTCCTAATGACTTCAGGGAGAGGTGTGGCAAAGGCAACCAGCTTGATGGTCTACCAGGTGAAACTTAAAAGCATCTCACTGGTATATTTGGTTCTGGTAGTTGAGGACCACCGTGGTAAGTGACCTTTTTTGCTGTGGAAGATTCTATTGTTTTCCTGCATATTTGCTGTCCTTCCTCATGAGAAGACTGTACTTACTACCCAGGTGACATCAAGCGTGCCTCTGTGACTTGATTTGGTCAATGGCATGTAAGTGGCAGTGACATATGTCACACTGAGACAGAAGCTGTAAGAACCAACGAGTAGTTTATCGTTGTTCCCTTCTCTGCCAGGAAAGCTCCATGACATGCATCAACAGCCTCTTCAACCTGGATCCCAGAGAGAAGACACATGGAGCAGAGCTGCAGCTCACCCACCACTGAAATATGATGTGAGCAAGGAATAGACCTTTTGGTCATGAGTCACTGAGATGTGAGGGCTGTTTGCTACTGCAGCACAACTGAAGAAAAGCAAATGCATCATACTAAAAAGTGAAAACAGCAGTGCTGTTCTGGGCCTCTACAGGATGGTGGATTCTGGGAAATGCCTTTTCTTCCTCTGCTGTTCATAAAGCTGGTTACCATGAAGACCCTCAACGAGCAGCATGTATCAGAAAGTAGGCATGTGACTGTACAGCTCACCAAGGCCTTCATGCTTGTACAAGGTCTTATGTGACCCTAACCACAACCTGGTAAGACGCAGTGGACAGGCAACCCTGATAGAAGTAAGGAAGTGAGATCATTGGAGAAATGCAAATCCAAACCACAATGAGATACCATCTCACATCAGTCAGATGGCTATTACTAAAAAGTAAACAAAAATAACAAATGCTGGTGGGGTTGTGGAGAAAAGGGAATGCTTATACACTGTTAGTGGGACTGTTGCTTAGTTCAACCCTTGTGGAAAGCAGTATGACACTTCCTCAAAGAGCTAAAATCAGTATGACCATTTGACCCAGAAATCCCATAACTAGGTATATAACCAAGGGAATGTAAATCATTCTACTATGAAGACACATGCATGCAAATGTTCACTGTTGCACTATTCAAAATAGTGAAGATATGAAGTCAATGTTACTTTGTAACAAACCTTCACATGTACCCTTAAACCTAAAATAAAAGTCTAATAAATAAATAAATAAATAAGCAATAACTTAATTAGTTACTTTTGACAATGGAAGAGGATTGGCCTATACCAGTAAGCAAAAAAGGAAAGTTGGGAGAGAGATCCAAGATGGCTGATTAACAACAGCTCAGGATTGTAGCTCCCAGTGAAAGCGCAGAGAGCAAGTGGATGCCGCACTTTCAGACGAATTTTTGTTGCCTACAGACTGGGAAATTCCAGCAGGACTTTTTTGGCCGGCGCCCCAGTGTGGCGC
>CAUYLG010012774.1:0-15892 GCA_963573385.1 Cacajao melanocephalus | reverse complement strand
GAACGAACATATTTCTAACATCCCTTATGCTAATTACTGTAACTTCCGGAATAAATTTTAATAAAAATCCTTGAAATGCCTAAGTAGCCACCTGGGGAGTATGGATTTCTGATTAGGGCACTTCAAACTATAACCAACCAGCCCCAGGGTGTGAATTCCTAATAGGGTAAGTCTAATAATAACTAATCTCCCTTCGAGGGTAGATTAAAGTTAATTTACACACAAGTACATTATGGTGTTTCTAAGTAGGTATTTTAAAGGAAATTATAACAAAGGCAATATAACAACATAGCAGGAAGTATGGTTGCCTAGATCTCCCAAATATGACATACTGGTTTTATAAAGTTTCTTTTTTTTAAATTTTTTTTTCAAACAGAGTGTCACTCTGTCACCCAGGCTGGAGTACAGTGGCACGATCTCAGCACACTGCAACCTCCGCCTCCTGGGTTCAAGTGATTCTCCTGCCTCAGTCTCCCGAGTAGCTGGGACCACAGATGCGAGCCGATTTTTTGTGTTTTTAGTAGAGATGGGGTTTTTCCATGTTGGTCAGGCTAGTCTCAAACTCCTGTGATCCACCTGCCTCAGCCTCCCAAAGTGCTGGGATTACAGGCGTGAGCCACCACACCCGTCCTTGATATACCGGTTTTTAAAATACGAAAGATATTTGTACTGCAGGTAAATTCTACTGTGTGAGTTCCTGGAACACCCTCCTGATGCCTAAGTAGCTTCCTTAGCCTCCCCACCATCGAACAACTAACTACAGGAACAGCAACAGGCACATCAGGGGCCTGCGGCCCCCCTGCTATGTGGCATAGTTTGCACCCATTCTGAATGGTCAGTTCTCATGCCCTTCCTTCCCTTCCATCATTCCTTCCTTCCTTCCCTTCATTCTTTCCTTCCCTCCTTCCTTCCTTCCTTTTTTGAGACAGTCTCACTCTGTAATCCATGTTGGAGTACAGTGGCATGATTACAGCTTACTGCAGCCTCAACCTCCTAGGCTCAAGTAACTCTCCCATCTCAACCTCCCAAGTAGCTGGGACCACAGACACATACCACAGTGCCCAGCTAATTTTTCTTTTCTTTATTATGATTATTATTTTTTTTGTAGAGACTGGGTTTCACCATGTTACCCAGATTGGTCTCAAACTCCTGGGCTCAAGCAATCCATTTGCCTCAGCCTGCGAAAGTGCTGGGCTCTCTCATGTGCACGAATGTCCTGGCTGATGCTCTCAAGAGCATCAACAATGCTGTGTTCCGTGGCTCATGCCTGTAACCCCAGCACTTTGGTAGGCTGAGGTGGGGGGATCATGAGGTTGGGAGTTCAAGACCAGCCTGGTTCTCTACTAAAAATACAAAAAATTAGCTGGTCATGGTGGCGGGCAACTGTAACCCCAGCTATTTGGGAGGCTGAGGCCGAGAACTGATTGAATCCGGGAGGTGTAGGTTGCAGTGAGCTGAGATCGCGGCACTGCACTCCAGCCTGGCACCTGGCAACAGAGAGAGACTCTGTCTCAAAAAAAAGAAAAAAAAAAAAAACAATGTCAAAGTCATTGCCAGTTTCTCACTGTGATGATGAAGCATGGTTATGTTGGCGAATCTGAAATCACTGATCACAGAGCTGGGAAAATTGTGAACCTCACAGGCAGGCTAAACAAGTGTGGAGTAATCAGCCCCAGATTTGAGGTGCAACTCAAAGATCTAGAAAAATAGACTAATCTGCTTCCATCCCACCAGTTTGGCTTCATTGTACTGACAACGTCAGCTGGCATCATGGACCGTGAAGAAGCAAGACGAAAACGCACAGGAGGAAAAATCCTGGGATTCTTTTTCTAGGGATGTAATACATGTTTACAAATAAAATGCCTCATGGACTCTGGTGCTTCCAAAAAAAAAAAAGAGAGAGAGAGAGAGAGAGATTCTTTACAGATGCAAATTTCACCCCAAAAAAGATAGCTTTGCAAGACCATTTCAAAATATGGCAAGAAACTCAGGTAGAAGAAAGCTTTTTTAAAATGGCAAAGAGGCTGGGTGCAGTGGCTCACGCCTATAATCCCAACACTTTGGGAGGCTGAGGAAGGCAGATCATTTGAGGTCAGGAGTTTGAGACCAGCCTGTCCAATGTGGTGAAACCCCATCTCTACTAAAAATAAGAAAAAATTAGCCACACATGGTGGCGCATGCCTGTAGTCCCAGCTACTCAGAAGGCTGAGGCAGGGAATTGCTTGAACCCAGGAGACAGAGGTTGTAGTAAGCCAAGATTGCACCATAGCACTCCATCCTGGGCAACAGAGAGAGACTCCATCTCAAAAAAAAAAAAAGAAACAAGAAAAGAAAGAAAATAAAAGTAAAAATGGCAAAGAAAAAAAGTAAAAATAGCAAAGAAACATATTTTAAAGTAAAATAGTTTGATTTCCTTCTTGATCTGTCATGTGATATTATGCCAGAGTCAAGTTGGAAAGTAAGTCACATTACGTAAGGTTAAATAAAACCCATCTGGGCTGGGTGCAGTGGCTCACACCTGTAAACCTAATACTTTGGGAGGCCAAGGAAGGAGGATAGCTCAAGTTTGAGAGTACAAGACCAGCCTGGGCAACACAGGGAGACCCTGTCTCTAAAAAAAAAATTAACGATTCAGGCTGGCCATGGTGGCTCACGCCTCTAATCACAAATTTTGGGAGGCCAAAAATTAGCTGGACGTGGTGGCGGGTGCCTGTAATCCTAGCTACTTGGGAGGCTGAGGCAAAAGAATCGCTTGAACCCAGGCAAAGGTTACAGTGAGCTGAGATTGTGCCACCGCACTCCAGCCTGGGAGATAGAGACTAACTAAAAAAAAAAAAATTAAAAAATTTGCCAGGCATGGTGGTGCCTGTATCTCAACTACTCCAATGGCTGAGGTGGGAGGATCACTTAAGCCCTGTAAGTCGAAGCTATGCTGAGCTATGATTACACCACTGCACTCCAGTCTAGGTGACAGAGCAAGACCCTGACTCAAAAACAAATCAAAACAAACAGAACAACAAACAAAAATCTGGCGAGATGTTATGGATTGCAGAGCATGAGCTGTAGAGCATTATTTTATGGTTTGTAGAGCATAAGCCCAGGGCCCTTAGTCAGGAATTTGAGCAAGAAAAAAGAAAGGTCAGAGTTTAGTCCTCAGAGATCTCCGCTGTCCTGAACCATTCACTAAGGTAGTTGATTACAGAACCCAAGGACTGAAGATATCTGAGCAGGATGAGCTGGGCACCAAGAAAACACATATCCCCTGTGCCAAGAACTATAAAGACATTATCTGGAAGCCCTGTGAGGAAGAGATCATCAGATTGGCTCCCCAGCTGAACAAGGCCTGAGCAAGGGAGAGAAAGAAGAGGAAGGCTGGACCTGGATCAGACCAGTCCTTTCTCCCATCCTCCAGGGGAGGGGGGCAAGGGCAAACCCCCATTTACCTCCTTATTAACCTGGTCCTAACCCCCTTACTGTGTGCTAGTGTGCACACTCTGGCTGGCTGTCTATACATCTAGCTCACCTAGTTCCTCCTGAGGAGGAACAGGGGCCAGGGGTTTAGGGGGTGCTCATTTTCCCCACTCTAGAGGTGGAGGCTATTTCTACGCAAAAAGAAACTACCACATTCCCCCTACTTCCCTTTCATCCCCTCTCCCCCTCATGACAGATAGCAGGCCCTGAAAAAAATTAAAATATATCTCCCAAAATATAATTAACATATTTTGAAATTGCCAGAGGCATCTGAACTGGAGCGACTCCATTTTGAATAAGGGCTGGGTAAAATAAGGCTGAGATCTACTGGCTGCATTCCCAGGAAGTTAAGGCGTTCTAAGTCACAGGATGAGAAAGGTCAGCACAAGGTACAGGTCACAGAGACCCTGCTGATGAAGCGGGCTGCAGCAGAGAAGTGGGCCAAACCCCACCAAAACCAAGATGGTAACAAAAGGGACCTCTGGCTGTCCTCATTGCTCATTATATGCTAATTATAGCATATTAGCATGCTAAAAGACACTCCCACCAGTGCCATGACAGCTTACAAATGCCATGGCAATATCAGGAAGTTACCCCATATGGTCGAAAAAGAGAAGGAACCCTCAGTTCCAGGAATTGCCCTCCCCTTTCCCCAAAATAACTGTAAGTATACTCAGTTGAGCACCCATGCCACTGCTCTGCCTATGGAGTAGCCATTCTTTATTTCTTTACTTTCTTTTATTTGAGACAGTCTCACTCTGTTGCACAGGCTGGAGTGCAGTGGTGCAATCTCAGCTTACCGCAACCTATGCCTCCCAGGTTCAAGGGATTCTTCTGCCTCAGCCTCCTGAGTAGCTTGGGTTACAGGTGCCCACCACAATACCCAGCTAATTGTTTGTATTTTTAGTAGAGACGGGGTTTCACCCTGTTAGCCAGAATGGTCTCCATCTTCTGATCTTCTGATCCGCCCACCTCGGCCTCCCTCAAAGTGCTGGAATTACAGGCATGAGCCACCACACCTGGCCACAACCCCTTATCTTAAGGCAGACTTTCCTTTCTATTAATTCCAGGTGTTTAGATAGTTAACTCTTTCCATTAACTGTCAATCAGAAAATCTTTGGGCCGGGCAAGGTGGCTCATCATGCCTGTAATCCCAGCACTTTGAGAGGCCAGGGCCGGTGGATCACATGAAGTCAGGAGTTGAACACCAGCCTGTGCAACATGGTGAAACCTCATCTCTACTAAAAATATAAAAAGTATCTTGGCATGGTGGCGGGTACCTGTTATCCCAGCTACTCAGGAGGCTGAGGCAGGAGAGTCACTTGAACCCAGGAGGCGGAGGCTGCCGGGAGCTGAGATCGTGCCACTGCACTCCAGCCTGGGCATCGTCTCAAAAAACCAAACAAAAAGAAAATCTTTGAATCCACCTATGACCTGGATACTGCCCCCCCCACCACACTTTATGCTGTCCCACTTTTCTGGACAAAATCAATGTACATCTTGCATGTACTGATTGATGTCTTACACCTCCCTAAAATATATAAAACCAATCTATAGCCCGACCACCTTGGCCATGTGTTCTCAGGATCTCCAGGGGCTGTGTCACAGGTCATTGGTCACTCATATTTGGCTCAGAATAAATCTCCAAATATTTTACAGAGCTTGACTCTTTTCATTGACATCGGGGTGCCAGCAGGTCTTTTTTTTTTTTTTTTTTTTTTGAGATGGAGTTTCACTCTTGTTGCCCTGGCTGGAGTGCGATGGCGCGATCTTGACTCACTGCAACCTCTGCCTCCCAGGTTCAGTTGATTCTCCTGCCTCAGCCTCCTGAGTAGCTGGGATTACAGCCATGTGCCACCACGCTCAGCTAATTTTGTATGTTTAGCAGAGACACGGTTTCTCCATGTTAGTCAGGCTGTTCTCGAACTCCTGACCTCAGGTCATCCACCCACCTTGGCCTCCGAAAGTGCTGGGATTACAGGCGTAAGCCACTGCATCTGGCCACCAGCAGGTCTTTTTTTGTTCCTCTCTCATGGATCTAAAATAGGTATGAGCCAGGGATCTAATGAGAAACCACTGGATCCACTCTGGCCCCTAAGATCAACCCCCCTGGAGCAGTCAGCATTGGTCACCCGCACTCATTTGTGCTCAGAAGAGACTGTGCTGGGGGCCGGGCGCGGTGGCTCACGCCTGTAATCCTAGCACTTTGGGAGGCTGAGGTGGGTGGATCACCTGAGGTCAGGAGTTCAAGACCAGCCTGGCCATCATAATGAGACCCCATCTTAAAAATAAAAGAGACTGTGCTGGGAACATGCACCCCTGAGCCTGAGATGGGGATGAGGGCAGGGAGAGGAGAATTCCCTTTTCCTCCCCCTTATTCCTACTCAGGCTGCTGCCCATACTGACACCAAACCTAGGGAGGTTGGGGAATGAGATCCTTAGGTTTTTTTTTTTTTTTTTTGAGACAGAGTCTCTCTCTGTCACCAGGCACCAGGCTGGAGTGCCGTGGTGAGATCTCGGCTCACTGAAACCTCCGTCTCCCGGGTTCAAGCAATTCTCCTGCCTCAGCCTCCCAAGTAGCTGGGACTACAGGCGCGTGCCACCAGGCCCAGCTAATTTTTGTGTTTTTTTAATAGAGAAAGGGTTTCACCATGTTGGCCAGGATGGTCTCCATCTCTAGACCCCGTGATCCGCCCATCTCAGCCTCCCAAAGTGCCGGGATTACAGGCGTGAACCACCGCGCCCGGCCAATCCTTAGGTTTTAACCCCAATCCTGACCCCACTTACAAGGTTTCAACACAGTTACTACAGGCAACCTTCCCTCTCTCCTTGATCAAGAACACCCCAAGCCCAAAAAAGAAAAATTAACTACAGTGTTTACCTTTGCACTGCTCCCCACCCTAATTCAATCCAGATGGAGACGGGAATCCTTCTCACCCAGTATCCTGACCCCTTGGCTTGTGGACGCCTCTTAGCTAAATCATTAGAGCACAGTGAGTGACCCCAGCCTCCTCCTTATCCCAAGATGTCCCTCCTGACCCCAACCATGCTGTGTATCTATACACATTCTACATATGTGTATATTAAACCTGCATTGCCAGGTCTGTCCTTTGTTGCCAATGAGTCTAACATTGACTCATTGTCTAGGCTAGAGACGGGGTGGGAGCGGAATGCAGCAGTGAAGGGAGTGGCAAAGTCAAATTGCTACATAGTCCAAACAAAAGAGAAAGCTTAAGAAAAAAACATGAAATTCACAAGCAATCGCAAGACAAGAGAAAGTTGAAATTAGAAGCTTTTAGCAAAACTTTAGGGGGAGGGGAAGTCTGGCTGTTGGAAGAAAGAAGATGCCTAGATTCCTAGCCCAGCCCACCCTGCCCATGGCCTCTGGCCACCGCTGCAAACACCTGCCTTAACACACACACACCTGGAGGACTCCATGGCTTTGCTGGGACTGGGTTCTTAACACATCTTCCCAAGTCTTCCCAGTCCAGTCTGACTTCTCCCTTAAGGAGAGATACTTGTAGAATTGGGATGAAGGAAATGAACGTGAACTCTCCCTCCATTTGGGATATGTTATGTGAGACTAAGAGCAAGAGAGGGACTAAGAAACCTTTGTGGCTCATTCCTGTAATCCCACCACTTTGGGAAGCCAAAGCATGCAGATTGCTTGAGCTCAGGAGTTCGAGACCAGCCTAGGCAATTTGGTGAAATCTCATCTCTACAATTTAAAAGAAAAAGAAAAAAAAAAAAAGCTTTCCTTATAGGAGAAATGGAAGAAGAGAGACAGGGTTATTTTCAGCAGAGTCTAGTAGTTTCTCTGTAAGGCAAAATAATATAAAAAGACTAATCTGGGCCAGGCATTGTGGTTCACACCTGTAATCCCAGCATTTCTGGAAGGCCAGTATGGGAGGACTGCTTGAGCCAGGAGTTCAAGGCCAGCCTGGGCAGCACATTGAGAATTTGTATAAAAAAAGTTTTAAGGCCAAGGTTGGTGGCTCATGCCTGTAATCCCAGCACTTCGGAAGGTCAAGGCAAGCAGATTACCTGAGGTCAGGAGTTCCAGACTACCTCGCCAACATGCTAAAAACTTTGTCTCTACTATAAATATAAAAATTAGCTGAGACTCGCTAGGGCCCAGGAGGCAGAGGTTGCAGTGAGCTGAGATCACGCCACTGCAGTAAAGCCTGGGTAACAAAGTGAGCCTCTGTCTCAAAAAAAAAAAAAAAATTTTTTTCAATTAGCCAGGTATGGTGGTGTGTATCTGTGATGCCAGCTACTTGGGGGGCTAAGGTGGGAGGATCACTTGAGCCCAGGAGGTAGAGACTGCAGTGAGCCGTGTTTGAGCCACTGCACTCCAGACTAGGCAACAGAGCCAGACCCTGTCTCGAAACAAAACAAAAAAAATACGAATCTGCTCACCCACCCCTTATGTGAAATCACCCCTGTTCTGTGCTTCTCTGCAGTGTGCACAGCCTTGTTCTAACCCTGGAATAAAGGTGGGCTTAATTATTCTTTTTTAAAAAAGAGGCTGGGCCCAGTGTCTCATGCCTGTTATCCCAAGACTTTGGGAGGTGGAGGCTGAGGCAAGCAGATCCGATCACTTGAGTCCAGGAGTTCGAGACCAGCCTGGCCAACATGGTAAAACCCCATCTCTGCTAAAAATACAAAAATTAGCAGGGCGTGATGGTACACGCCTGTAATCCCAGCTACTTAGGAGGCTGAAGCAGGAGAATTGCTTGAACCTGGGAAGTGGAGGTTGCAGGGAGCCAAGATCACACCACTGCACTCCAGCCTGGGTGACAGAGCAAGACTCCATCTCAAAAAAAAAAAAAAAAAAAAAAAAAGGCCAGGCGCTGTGGCTCACACCTGTAATCCCAGCACTCTGAGAGCCTGAGGTGGGTAGATCACCTGAGGTCGGGAGTTCACCTGACCAACATGGCGAAACCCTGTCTCTACTTAAAAAATACAAAATTAGCCAGGTAGGGTGGTGGGCGCCTATAATCCCAGCTACTCCGGAGACTGAGGCAGGAGAACTGCTTGAACCCAGGAGATGGAGGTTGTGGTGAGCCAAGATTGCGCCATTGCACTCCAGCCTGGGCAACAAGAGCAAAATTCCATCTCAAAAATAAAATAAAATAAAATAAAATAAAGGGCAAAGAGAGCCTCTGGAGTTATTGTATTTTATTCATTTATTTAATCTCTTATCTCTGTAAACCTCTGGATCTGGAGATATTTTAGGTAATCAAATATATATGTACATATAAGATATATATATATATGTATATACATATATGTAAAAATACATATATATGCAACATCCGCCTCCCGGGTTCAAGCGATTCTCCTGCCTCAGCCTCCTGAGTAGCTGGGATTACCGGCACACGCCACCACGCCCAGTTAAATTTCGTATTTTCAGTAGAGATGGGGTTTCACCATGTTGGTCAGACTTGTCTCAAACTCTTAACCTCATGATCTGCCTGCCTTGGGTTCCCAAAGTGCTAGGATTACAGGCATGAGCCATCACACCTGTCCAAGATAATCAGATTTAATATCTTTCCATTTTGACAGAAAAAAGTCTCATTTCTAACATTCATCATGTTGGTCAACATGTAACTTTTTACCAGTAAAAACTAATTTCTCACATTTAGTAGGTGATCAAAGTGTTGCTATGATCAAGATACTAGTAATAGCAGTATTTGCAAACATGGCCTCTGAATGCCAGAAAAGCACTACCCCTAGACTGTGCACTTTTTTATTTAATTTTTCCATATATATATATATATATGTTTGTTTGTTTGTTTGTTTTCCGAGACAGGGTCTCACTCTATCACCCAGGCTGGAGTGCAGTGGCAAGAACTCGGCTCACTGCAACCTCCATCTCCCAGCTCAAGCGATTCTCCCACTTCAGCCTCCCAAGTAGCTTGGACTACAGGTTCCTGCCACCACACCAGGCTAATTTTTGTATTTTTTTAGTAGAGATGGAGTTTCGCCCTATTGTCCAGGCCGATCTTGAACTCTTGGCCTCAAGTGATCTACCCGCCTTAGTCTCCCAAAGTTACAGGCATGAGCCACCACACCTGGCCCATAACCATATAGATAGAAAAGTACAGAAACTAGTATAATGAAACATGCAAACTCTCAAGTATCACTCTGAAGGTTCTCTGGGATTTGGACTCAAACTTTTTTTTTTTTGGAGATCCAGTCTCACTCTGTTGCCCAGGCTGGAGTGCAGTGGTGCAATCTTGGCTTACTAAAACCTCCACTTCCCAGGTTCAAGTGATTCTCCTGCCTCAGCCTCCTAAGTAGCTGGGATTACAGGTGCCCACCACCACACCTGGCTAATTTTTGTATTTTTGGCAGAGAAGAGTTTTGACCAGGTTGGCCAGGTTGGTCTCAATTTCCTGACCTCAAGTAATCTCAAACCACTTTGCTACATTATCTGCACTGTTCCCCAAGCTCTTCATTGTTCAGACAAATCTGGGACTAGGATGAGAAGATCCAGGTGCCTAGAGCACAAAATGGAAAAAAGACATGGCTGTCAAGTGCTGAGCCTGGACTCGTCACACCTTGAGAGTGATGCCTCCTTAACTTTTGCATCCCAGGTGCCTCTTTCACCTCATCGTAGCACCAGCCCTGTTCCCCGAAAATCTCAGGCACTTCACATGCACATACAATTTCACTGCATCCTGAAAGCCCACTGATTTTGAGATACTCTTTTTTTTTTTTTTTTTTTTTTGTTAGCTGAAAACTGAAAGAGATACTCTCTTAAAGTAATTTTGGGAGAGCCGGGTGCAGTGGCTCACGCCTATAATCCCAGCACTTTGGGAGGCCCAGGCGGGTGGATCACCTGGGGTCGGGAGTTCAAGACAAGCCTGACCAACATGGAGAAACCCCATCTCTACTAAAAATACAAAATTAGCTGGGCATAGTGGTACATGCCTGTAATCCCAGCTACTCGGGAGGCTGAGGCAGGAGAATCACTTGAACACAGGAGGCAGAGGTTGCGGTGAGCCGAGGTCACTCCATTGCACTCCAGCCTGGGCAACAAAAGCAAAACTCCAACTCGAAAAAAAAAAAAGTTAACTTTGGGAATCAGCCAGGTATGCTGGCTGCCTGTAATCCCAGTGTCAGAGGCATGTGAACCAGAACAACTTCATCTTGAAAAGGAGCTGGGTAAAATAAGGCTAAAACCTACTAGGCTGCATTCCCAGACAGTTAAGGCATTCTAAGTCACAGGATGAGATAGGAGGTGAGTTTGAGACTAGCCTGGGCAACACAGTGAGATTCCGTCTCTATAAGATTTAAAAAAATAAATAAATCACTTTGGGAATCAAAATATGCGATCTTGACATCAGCTCTAGTGTTCATATGTGACTTGAATTTTGAATCTTAAGACATAAGATTCCAGAGCCTCTAAGAGTCCACAGAACACCTTTGTGTGACTTGGAAAAGGCATGACCTCAGGACAGATAGAGCCCTGCTGAGAGCAGCTGCAGAATAAGAACCCAGCTTTGCTGTCTCCACCAGTACCCTTATCATGCAGAACCTGCGCAGGGCTTATGGACAGGGATCTGATTAATGCCTTTCACATGGGTGAGGTGAATAAGGACCTGATTTAGAGTCGGACACACCTTTTCCAAATCCAAGCCAGTCATATGCCAGAAAATTCTGAGCTTCACCTTATGTAGTCTCACTGAGTCTATTCTCCGACCTTTAAAATGTGCACAATAATTTTTAGAGTTATTATGAGGAACAAATGAGTCAATCCGTGTCAAGTGCTTTCTTTCCAAAGTGTAGTTGGTGCTCACTAAATACTAGTTTCCCTGGAAGAGCTTAATAGAAATTTTAAAGAATATATTTCCTTCAGGCGATGTTCCAGCACGATGGAGGTCTCAGATGTGCCAGAACCTGAGATAAGAATAATAATGGTAATAATAACAAGTATGTATTATAAGTCTTTACTTGTGCCAGGCACTGTTCTGAGAACTTTACATGGATTAACTCATTTAATCCTCCCAACTCTATGAAGCAGGAATTTGCAAAATCCCCTTTCAGAGATGCAAAAAGGCCCTGGCCCGAAATCCTGGGGCTCCTCTGGCTCAGTAAGAGCTAAGAACCAAAGACAGAAGAGGAAATTCTCTCTGCATTTTCAGTCCATGTGGCTCTCTGGCAAGGCTGAGTCTCCCCAGCAGGGCACAGGCTGCGGTAGAGGGGGTTCCCAGACTGAAACTCTGAGCTACATCCTCCCTCCAGACCAAGCAAGCTTCCTTTAATATTGTGAATTAGCAAATCGTTTGGATAGTTGTTCTAACACTCCTGCTAAAAGTAAACACTAAATTCTAAAGAGTATAGATGAGAATAGGCTAATTTGGTTGTTTTACGGAGTTAAATGGTTTCAGGAGATCCACTCTCAAATTGTAATCCAAGCTTCCAGGTGACTTTTGCTAATAGCTCTGCCTGTTCTTTAGTTTATCTGTCAGTAAAATGGGTGTTGTTCCACGTCTGTTAACATCCCTACAAGCTTCCAGTGAATTTTTTTTTCAGTGAACTTAATCATTGCTGTCATCAGCAATTACTCTGCCATTGATATGGAAGTTAAGTTTAGTTTAAGTAAAATTAGTTTACCCAAAACCAATTATGCATTTTAGCACTTGTAAAGCAAGTTAAGCCTTCCCTCCTTCCTCAAACACAGCTATTTACATTTATTAGCATTTCACTGACAGGTCTCTTCAAGCTCGAGCTTTGAAGCTCCAGCACTTCCAAAAGTGTTCTGCCCCAGAATTCTTAGATACTGAGATCTGCATGGGCTGAAACCATCCTGATTATTTCCAGAAGCCTCGAAAACAGGTCCTAGATAGTCATCATTTCTCAACAAATAAGTACTATGTACCAGGATTTTGTAGGGTCTCTGACAAAGAATACAAAATCTTTTGGTTGGGGAAGAGGGTAGATGAAGGTCACAAAACTGGAGAGAAGCAGTTCCTAGAGGCACAGGGAAGCTAGGGAGAGCGCAGGGTGTTCAAATTGGCTCTCTCAGCTAGAGAAAACATCTATAAAGGGCCAGACACAATGCAGGTTCTGTCTCAAATATTTGAATCCCTTCCATCTACACCATTTGGCAGACAGGAAGTCCCTGCTCTCTGTGGATTTACTAATGGGAGAGACAAACCTCTGACATAATGAAGTGGCAGGAGGTGTGTTTACTCCAGCTTCCCTTGAAGGGAAAGAATAGTGGCAGAAAGTTCTTCGGTGAAGCCCAGGGTACACGTATAAGTGTGAGTGCACGTGCTGGTGTGCAGTCTTTTGTTAAATCCAACAGGCTTTGGCTCTGTCAGACAGAGTAAATTAATTCATCTATACTTTCCAACAATAGTGTGGGATGAGAAAAAGGAGGTTGAGCAGTGAAGGTTAGGATGCTGGCCCTGTCTTAGAGAGAGAGGGTCTAATTTCTTGAGAGAGACGCCCTACATGTTCTGTTTTCTTGCCCTGGTCTGCTCCATTTTTGCCCATTTACATCTACTACACAACAAAGCTACGGGTTGAAATCAGGTCCCTGGAGCATTTTTAGCTACCGGTGAATCTAGGGAAACTCTAGATTTTGGAAGGTTAAATCAGACTATGATTCAGAGAGTTTGCATTTTAAGGAGAGGCAATGTAATTATTGCTCAGAAGAAAGTTTTAATGCAGTCCCAAGGTAATTAAGTACAAAGCCTAAATTGGATGCTGTACTTGCTAAATTGACTTTCTATAACTCAGAAAAGAAGACTCATAGGCAAAGCCCACAATATTATAATGAAAAAGCCTTCTACTAAACTAGTCTGATTGACTTGGTCAAATGGTATATAAATTAAATCCATCTGAAGAATCTGATCTCCAAATGGGATTTTCATTTCCATAAAACTGAAGTTTTAAAATGTATGTGAAGTAAGAAAGTAAGACTAAAATCATTTCCCCCCACGGCTGGTGAACTTGGCAATCCACATGGAAAATGAGCCAGCTCTTTCCCTGCTGAACAAATCCATTCAAAGTGATTTCATAGTTTTCCTTCCTTATCCTGTGGAATGTGGAAGCCATTTTCCAGTGAGTTTAAAAAATATGATTCTGAGGTTTTAACCCTTTGAGACAAGATGCTCATTCTTTCTCTTTTTATTTTTCCAAGAGTATGTAGGATAATGCAATAGGGATTTTTTTTTTTTTTTAGCACAAATGCTGAAGGCAGAAAGTTGATTCAACCTTATTTAATTAGGACCCAAGGGAAATAGTTATGCCTAATATAATGCGAAGTTCTGTAATTGAACTAATATGATTTTGCAGCCACCTGCCAGGGAAACACTAATGCAGGTAGATTAAATGATGCAGGAAAATTTTTTTTTTTGCTTTGGTGTTGCAAAATTAAATAAACTAATTAAAAATCACTAGTTGAAGGCTGCAAGCTTTTGTAGTCAAGTTGGGTTCTTTTGCGGATGCCTGACTTCCCTCGCCCAATTTTTCCCCAATTCTATGCCAAACTCTATTCCAGGTAAAGAAGATATATATATCTTCAAGAAAGGAAACCAAAAAACTTTACATTTTTTTTGTTTTTTTGTTGTTTGTTTTTGTTGTTTGTTTTTTTTTTTTTTGAGATGGAGTTTCCCTCTTGTTACTCAGGCTGGAGTGCAATGGCGTGATGTTGGCTTACTGCAACCTCCACCTCCCGGGTTCAAGCGATTCTCCTGCCTCAGCCTCCTGAGTAGCTGGGATTACAGGCATATGCCACCATGCCTGGCTAATGTTTTATTTTTAGTAGAGATGGGGTTTCTCCATGTTGGTCAGGCTGGTCTTGAACTTCCAATCTTCAGGTGATCCGCACGTCTCGGCCTCCCAAAGTGCTGGGATTACAGGAGTAAGCATTTTTAAATGGGCAATTCATTCACATTAAATTCAGAAAAGAAAACTTTTCTTATTTACTTCTTTCTTTTTTTTTTGACAGAGTCTTGCTCTGTTGCAATTCAGAAAACTATTTTCTTCTTTCTTTTTTTAAAATATATTTTTTGCTTTTTATTTATTTATTTATTTTTTTCTCTCGCTTTCTTTCTCTCGTTCTTTCTTTCTTTCCAGAGTTTTGGTCTGTTGCCCAGGCTGGAGCACAGTGGCATGATCTCAGCTCACTGCAACCTCCGCCTCCCGGATTCTCCTGCCTCAGCCTCCCAAGTAGATGGGATCGCAGGTGTATGTCACCACACCCAGCTAATTTTCTGTTGTATTTTTGGTAAAAACAAGGTTTCACCACGTTGGCCAGGCTAGTTCGGAACTCCTAACCTCCGGTGATCCACACACCTCCACACACCTCGGACTCCCAGAGTGCTGGGATTACAGTTTTGAGCCACCATACCCGGCCAGGAAAAGTCTTTCTACTTCTGCCTCCCAACTGCTCAGTTTCCTTTTCCAGAACAACCAATATTCTAAGTAGGTTTTGTTTTTTGTTATGGTGAGGAGTATAACTCTTTCTGAGATATTTTATGTAGCTACACATATGTATTCTCTAAGTCTCAAACTTAATGCTTACACAAAGAATAGCGTAGTTTAACAGAAACATGTTCCTTACATTTTTAACTTTTTTAAACAATAGGCTCGGCTGGGCTCGTGGCTCACACCTGTAATCCCAGTACTTTGGGAGGCCGAGGCAGGAGGATTGCTTGAGCCCGGGAGTTCAGGACCAGCCTGGGCAACATAGTAAGACCCTGTCTCTAAAAAGAAAAAAAGAGACGGGGTTTTTCTGTGTCACCCAAGCTGAAGTGCAGTGGTACCGATAGCTTACTGCAACCTTGCATTGAACTTCTGGGCTCAAATAATCTTCCCGCCTCAGCCTCCGGAGTAGCAGGGACTATAGGTGTGTACCACTATGTCAGACTAATTATTTGTTGTTGTTAGAAACGGAATCTCACTATGTTGTCCGTAATGTTCTCAAATTATTGGGCTTGAGTAATCTTCCTGTCTCAGCCTCCTGAGTAGCTGGGATTACAAGTGTGAGACACTATGTCCAACCTTTTTTTTTTTTTTAAACCACTATACTAACTACTTCAAATCAACATTTTTCTAATGTAAAAAATATATTTCATCAGCCAGGTGCCGTGGTTCACGCTTGTAATCCCAGCACTTTGGAAGGCTGAGGTGGGCAGATCACAAGGTCAGAAATTTGAGACCATCCTGGGCAACGTGGTGAAACCCCATCTCTACTAAAAATACAAAAATTAGCCGGGTGTGGTGGCTGGCACCTGTAGTCCCAGCTACTCGGGAGGCTGAGGCAGGAGAATCGCAACCCGGGAAGCGGAGGTTGCAGTGACCCGAGCCACTGCACTCCAGCCTGGGCGACAGAGCAAGACCCTGTCTCAAAAAAAAAAAAAAAAAAAAAAAAAAAAAAAAAAAGCGAAAAATAATATTG
>CAUYLG010012772.1:0-17664 GCA_963573385.1 Cacajao melanocephalus | reverse complement strand
GCCTTGTTCTCTTGCTGATGAGGAGCTGCGATCCGCTGTAGGAGGATAGGCATTCTGATTTCGGGTATTCTCAGCCTTTTTGCACTGGTTTCTTCCCATTTTTGTGGATTTATCCACCTGTCGTCTTTGTAATTGCCGACTTTCAGATTGGGTCTGAGTGGATGTCTGTCTTATTGGTGATGAAGTTTTTTTTGTTTCTTAGTTTTCCTTTGGCAGACGCCCCTTCCCCACAGAGCTAGGCCTTCCCGGATTCAGCTGTGCTTACTGTGAAACTCTCAGTCCTCAGTGCTTCCAATTGCTGTTCTCCTTGTAGGGATGGGACCAGCTGAGCCCGACTCAAAGGGCACCCAGTCCCGTATACTCCGCACTGAGAAGAGCTGCGCTGGGGCACCGGCAAAACAGCCGCGCCGGCCAAAAGAGTCGCGCTGGTCATCCGTGTGCCTCCTCCGCTGGGTATTTCCCAGTTTGTGGGCAACAGAAATTCGTCTGAAATTGCGGCGTCCACTCGCTCTCTGCGCTTTCACTGGGAGCTACAATCCTGAGCTGCTGCTAATCGGCCATCTTGGATCTCTCTCCCAAGACCAAGATTTAATCATAAAATTAGAAACATGCTTCCACATTCCCTGAACCTTGCCACCACATCAGCAGGGCTCCAGTGTAACAGTATCGGATTGTAGCTGAGGGAGCTATTAGGCACAGTATTTCAGAAGTTTTTAGTTCCAGAGACACTAGAGGAATTGAAAGGCTCTGTCACTTGAAGTCACAGTAAACATTATGCCCAGCTCCTCATCAGATTAACGTTAAACCTTGCATTAAAGACTATTTACATCAGTTTCTTCACCCAATAAATCACGTATGACAAGGAATGGCAAAAGACATGAAAAAAAACACAGGCTGAAGAGACAAAGCAAGTGTCAGAATCATGCTCGGATATGACAGATTTTGAAATGATTAGACAAGAAATTTAAAACAACTATGACTAACATGCTAAGGGCTCTATTGGAAAAAGAACAGATGGGAAATGTAAGCAGAGAGATGGAAACTCTAAGAATCAAAGGACATGCTAGAAATTGGTTGGGCGCAGTGGCTCACGTCTGTAATCTAGCACTTTGGGAGGCCGAGACTGTCTCTAACCTTCTCCAGCCTAGGCAGACTGCCTGAGCCCAGGAGTTTGAGACCAACCTGGGCAACATGGTGAAATATCGTCTCTACTAAAATTACAAAAAATTAGCTGGGCGTGGTGGTGCGTGCCTGTAATCCCAACTACTATGGAGGCTGAGGCACAAGAATTGCTTACATTAAACCTGGCAGAGGTTGCACTGAGCTGAGATTGAGTGAATGAGATTGAGCCACTTCACTCCAGCCTGCACAACAGAGCAAGACTCTATCTCAAAAAAAAAAAAAGAAAGAAAGAACAAAGAAAACACTATAACAGAGATGAAGAAGGCCATCACTAAACTGGACACAGATGAGGAAAGAATCAGCCTGAAGATATGTTAGTAGAACCTTCCCAAACTGTAATGCAAAGAAAAAAATGGGGAAGAAAACTAGATTACACAAGAACTGTGGGATATTTTCAAAAGGTATAATATATGCACAGTTGAAACACCACGAGGAGGAGAAAAGGAGAACAGGGTAGAAGAAACATGCAACTAATAATGGCTCACAATTTTCCAAAAGTAAAGGCAGACACCAAGCCACAGATCCAGGAAGCTTAGAGAACACCAAATAGATAAATACTAAAAAAACCCCCAACACCTACACATATCATCTTCAAACTGGAGAAAACCAAAGACAAACATAAAATTTTGAAAGAAGCTATAGAAAAAAACTCAGCTTACTTATATAGGAAATGAATAAGAATTACAGCCTGCTTCTCATCAGACACCACGAAAGCAAGAAGAGAAAAGGGTGAAATATTTAAAGTGTTGAAAGAGAAAAATCTCATCAACCTAGATTTCCATATCCAGTAAAAGTATCCTTCAAAAGTGAAGAAAACCCTGTGTATGTAGTACAGACTACAGAATGCTGTATTTTATGACGGTTTAAAAATGGTGACATCCATGTTATAAAAATGTTTGCTCTGACAAAAAGAACGAAGGAGAAACAAAAACTTGCTGAGGGCCAGGCACAGTAGCTCACAGCTATAATGTCAGCACTTTGAGAGGCCAAGGCAAGAGGATCCCTTGAGCCCAGGAGTTTGAGACCAGCCTGGGCAACATAGTGAGACCCCAACTTTACAAAAAATAAAAAAATTAGCTGAATGTGGTGGTATGCTACTTGGGAGGCTGAGGTGGGATCCCTTGAGCCCGGGCGGTCGAGGCTGCAGTAAACCGTGTCTGGCCACTGCACTGCAGCCTGGGTGACAGTGTAAGACCTTGTTCCAAGACACACACACACACACACACACACACATTCTCTCCTACAAGAAAAAAGCGTTATTGCCAGCCAACTTGCCCTGTAACAAATGTTAAAAGCAGTGCTTCAGGGAGAAGGGAAGAGATACAGGTTAGAAACTCATATCCACGTAAAGAAAGGAAGACTGTCGGGAAAGGAATACATGAAGGCAATAGAAAATCTTCTCCATTTCCTGTTCTCAGTTGATCTAGTAGGTCACTGCCTGGTTAAAGTAATAATAGCAACAATGTGCTGGGGACCCTAGTGAAGGACAGGTGAAATCAAGAAGAGCGCTGTTAGAAGGGTGAAGAGAGAAGAATTGGGAAACTCTGTAAGAAGACTCCTGCACTGCCCACGAAGTGGGAACGTGTAATTTGAAAGTGGACGTAGATTAGTTGCAAATCGATATTGTGACCTCTAGGGCAATGAATTAAAATATTTTGAAAGATGTACAATTATATACTAGAAAGGAAAAGGAGTGGAATCATGTAAAATTCTCAATTAAACCAGAGAAGACAGAAAAAGAAGAGAAGGTCAGAAAAACAAGGACAAGTGGACCTGCTAGGAAACAGCTACAGACATGATGGATACTAATCCAACCATCTCAGTTGCCGTTTTAAATGTGAGTGGTGCTAAATATACCAACTAAAACACAACGACACTCAGTAGATTAAAAAAACAAGACCCAATGATATGTTGTCTGTAAGAAAACCCACTTTAAATGTAAAGACACAGATAGAGTAAAAATAAAGGGATGGAGAAAGATATACCATGTTAATACTAATCAAAAGAACACTGGAGTAGCAGTATTGATATCAGATAAGGCAGACTTCAGAGGAAGAAAAATGATCAGGGATAAAGAGGGGCGTTATATAATAAGAGGGTCAATACTCCAAGAAGACATTGTTAAATCCTTAATGTGTATGCACCTAACAACAGAGCAACAATGTATGTGAAGCAAAAATGAATAGGATTGCAAGAGAAATAGACAAGTCTACTATTAGAGTTGGAGACTTCAGCACTCTTCGATCAGTAATTGACACATCTAGCAGGCAAAAAAATCAGTAAGGATATAGCTGAACTGAACAACGCTGTCAAGCCACTGAATCTCATTGACATTTGTAGAACACTTCATCCAGCAGCAACAGAGTACATATTCTTCTCAAGCTCACATGGAACATTCACCAAGAACAGACTGCATACTTGGCCACAAAACACACCCTATAAATTTCAAAGAATGCAAACCAGATAAAGTGTGCTCTCGGATGAAATTAAACTAAAAATCAAAAACGGAAAGATAGGTGGGAAATCTCAAAATAACTGGAGATTAAACAAAACACTTCTAGATACCACATGGGTTAAAGAAGAAGTCTGAACAGAAATTTTAAAATATTTTGAACTAAATAAAAAGGAAAATACAATGTATCAAAATTTATAGGAAGCAGTGAAAGTAGTGCTTGGAGGGAAATTTATAGCATTGAATGCGTATGTTACAAGAGATTAGAAAGATTTAAAATTCATAATCTAAGTTTCTGTCTTAGGAAACTAGAGAAGAAAGATCAATGTAAGCCTAAAGCAAGCAAAAGGATAGAAATAAAAATTATAGTAGAAATCAATAAAGTAGAAAATAAGAAACCAATGGAAAAATTCAATGAAGTAAAAATATGTTAATATGTGCAGCAGCAATAGAAAAAAGAAATAAAAATCTGGTACATTGAAAGGTTAATAAAATTTATAAACCTCTAGCTAAGCTTACTAAGAAAAAAAAAAAAGAAAGAACACAAATTACTAATAACAAATGAGAGAGGGGTCATCACTACTGATCTCAAGGACATTAAAAAGATAACAAAAGGCTGGGAGTGGTGGCTCACACCTGTAATCCCAACACTTTGGGAGTCTAAGGTGGGTGAATCACAAGGTCAGGAGTTCGAGACCAGCCTGGCCAATATGGTGAAACCCTGTCTCTACTAAAAATACAAAAATTTGCTGGGCATGGTGGCGCATGCCTGTAGTCCCACTACTCAGGAGGCTGAGGGAGGAGAATTGGTTGAACCTGGGAGGCAGAGGTTGCAGTGAGCCAAGATTGTGCCACTGTACTCCAGCCTGGGTGATAGAGTGAGACTCCATCTACAAACAAACAAAAAATGATGTAATCTGTAAACATCAACAGGCTTAAAAAGAAAAACTAGGCTGGGTGCAGTGGCTCATACCTGTAATCCTAGCACTATGGGAGGCTGAGGCAGAAGGATCACATGAGCTTAGGAGTTTGAGATCAGCCTGCCAACATAGTAAGACTTTGTCTCTATAAAAGTGAAAAAACATTGATGTTAAGATTTCAGTTCATCCCAACTTGATCTATATATTCAATGCAATTCCAATCAAAATTCCAGCAAGCTATTCTGTAGACATCAACAAGCTGATTCTAAAGTTTATAAGACCCAGAATAGCCAACACAATACTGAAGAAGAGCAAAGTTAGAGGATGGATGCCACTTAACTTCAAGACTTACTACAAAGCTGTAGTAATCAAGGCAGCCTAGTATTGGTCAAAAAAAAAAAAAAAAAAAGAAAAAAAAGACAAAAAAAAGACACATGCATCCATGGAACAAAATAGAGTCCAGAAACAGACCCACAGAAATGTCGTCAACTGATCTTTAACAAAAGAGTAAAGGCAATTAAAAGAGAAGTGATAGTGTACTTAATAAATGGCACTGAAACAATTGGATATGCACATGCAAACTATTATAATAAAATAATATTTTAAATAAAATATTTAATTAACATAAAATAATCCAGATACAGACCTTCCACTTTTTATAAAAATTCGTTCAATGATCATAGATCTATATATAAAAGGCAAAACGATCAAACTTCTAGAAGAAAATCTAGGAAAACATCTAGGTGCCCTTGGGACAACAAGTTCAGAGGATCCCAGGAAGGAATGTAGACTACGACAAGAGAATCTAACTGTATTGCAAGTGTACGAAACAACTTCACAGAAGAAGGTGGGGGAGGGAGGTGCTGCTCTAAGTAACACTAGAAATAAGTGGGGTCTGTAAGACTAAAGACAAGAGGAACTGCACATAAGCACTGTTCTCTAGTTGATAATGTTGTCTCCTGTAGGGATACTTGGGTGTAGAATAAATATTCTCTATGCTGGAGTTGAGCAATTAAGTAAATGGATGACGGGTGCTAAGAGCCAGTTTTCTTGCTGTTGGAGTGGGAATTTATGGATAAGCAAGGGGAAACGGCTAGACTGAGTCATATGGTAATAGATTAGAATTGGATATACCAGTATGAATTCACATTAGGCTTAATGAGACAGGGATGGTTACATATAGAAATATTTATAGATATGTATATATACGCAGGTTAGTATACACACAGATATTTTCTTGTTATGTCAACTGAGAGGACCTGGAAGCAATAACATTCCAGTAACAATAAGCACAACTACTGCCCAGACCTTGCCTTGGTTTCCTCTTTTTCTTTCTTTCCTTTTTTTTTTTTTTTTGTCTCACTATCACCTAAGCTAGAATGCAGAATGCAGTGGGGAGATCTCAACTCACTGCAATCTCCTCTCCTGGGTTCAAGTGATTCTCCTGCATCAGCCTCCCGAGTAGCTGGGATTACAGGCATGTGCTACCACACCTGGCTAATTTTTGTATTTTTAGCAGAGACAGGGTTTTGACATGTTGGCCAGGCTGGTCTCAAACTCCTGACCTCAGGTAATCTGGTGCCTCGGCCTCATAAAGGGCTGGGAGCATGAACCACTGTGCCTGGCCAGACCTTGGTTTCTAACACCATTGTCCAGCACAAGGAACCAGGGCCCCTTGGAAAAATGGCTGATTTCAGGACTGGGGCAGGAAATACACAAGATGAGCCTGGAACATCTCATGGTTCCAGAAAGTAAAGAACTATTTTTTAAAAAATCGTTGGGTGTATGTCAAAGGAACACAGGAGCTGACCGAAAGAGTACCCAGTGGCCATAGCTGGGACAACATGAGTGACAAAGTAAAGTAGTATGGATGACGAGTCAGCGTAGAAAGTAAATAGCCATGTATTCATACTGATAAATACACGATTGAGGCCGGGAGCAGTGGCTCTCACCTGTAATCCTAGCACTTTGGGAGGTGGAGGCAGGTGAATCACCTGAGATCAGGAGTTCAGAATGAGCCTGGCCAACGTGGTGAAACCCTGTCTCTACTAAAATACAAAAATTAGTCGGGTGCAGTGGCATCTGCCTGTAATCCCAGCTACTTGGGAGGCTGAGGCAGGAGAATGGCTTGAACTGGAGGCAGAGGTTGTGGCGAGCCAAAATCACACCATTGCACTCCAGCTTGGGTGACAGAATGAGACTCCATCTTAAAAAAAAAATGGAATAAGCAAATAAATGGAGGAGAAGAAACAAATGTCCTATGTCCTATGTAGAATTATCCCAAATAATTCATGTAGGTGCTCTGCTCTCAAGGAAGGGGAGCGTTAAGTGCCCACCCCTTAAGTGTGGGCTCTCATAGTGACTTCCGAACAGTACAGTCAGGAAAGTGGGAGAAACCTGACAAACAACCTCAGCCAGGTGACCAAGGTCAACATCAACAGTGATAAATCATGTTGATAGTATGTGCCCTGATACGTTGTGATAGAAATGACACTTTGCTTCTTCCTCCTCCAATCCATAACCCTATCTAACCATGAGAAAAACAGCAAGTGAATTCCAGGAGAGGTCATCCTACAAAATACCTGACCAGTACCCCTCAAAACTGTCAGGATCATCAAAAACAATGTAAGGGCTGGGCATGGTGGCTTGCACCCAGCAGTTTGGGAGGATGAGGTGGGAGGATGGCTTGAGCACAGGAGGTCAAGACTGCAGTGAGCTGTGATCACACCACTGCACTTCAGGCTGGACAACAGAGTAAGACCCCATCTCAAAAAACAACAAACAAACAAAAACCAATAAAAATAAGGAAAGTCTGAGGAACTGTCACAGCCAAGAGGAGCTTAAGGAGACACGGTGACAACTAAATGTTATGTGGGGCCAGGTGCGGTGGCTCATGCCTGTAATCCCAGCACTTTGGGAGGCGAAGGCGGGCAGATCACCTGAGGTCAGGAGTTCAAGACCATCCTGGCCAGCATGGTGAAACTCCGTTTCTACTAGAAATATAAAAATTAGCTGGTGTGGTGGCTCACACCTGTAAACCCAGCTACTTGGGAGGCTGAGGCAGGAGAACCACTTGAACCTAGAAGGCAGAGTTTGTAGTGAGCCAAGATCAAGCCACTGCACTCCAGCCTGGGCGACTGAATAAGGCTTTGTCTAAATAATAATAATAATAATTAGAAAAAAGAATGTTATGTGGGATCCTTGATGAGATCAATCTTGGAACAGAAAAAGGACATTGGGTAAAAACAAAGAAAATCCGAACAAAGTATGAACTTTAGTTTAAAATAATGTATGATACTGTTTGTAGAAAAGCAAAAACAAAAATAAAATTAGAAAACAAAAAACGTATGAATAGTCGTTCATTAACTCTAATACATGTGCCATAGGTAGATGGGAACTCCGCACTATCTTTGCAATTTTTCTGTGAATCTAAAACAATTCTAAACAATAGAAGTCTGTTTTTAAAAGGGAGTGAAACAAACGACATGGAGGGGCCAAGAGGAGGCAGCTTTTGAAAGCTCAGGTGGGAAGGACGTCACTTTCGTGGAGGGTGGGGATGGGGGGGTCTTGAAGCACACACTTCCTCCCAATGGTTTCTTCCACTTTCTGGGTACCCCAGCCCCTAGCTCCAGCACACGTTCTGCTGTGGCTCTAGAGGTCAAACAGAAAGACCTGAGGTTAGGGCAGGGGATGCAATGTCTGGGGTTGTTTTTAGTTGCTACCACTGAGGGGTGTTACTAGCAGGGAGTGGGTAGGGGCCAGGGATGCTGTCGAACACCTGCCGGACAGCCCCACCACAAAGAACCAGCCAGCCCCAAAGGTCAGCAGTGCCATACTTGAGAGACCCTGGGTCAGGGAAAGGGGCTTCCGAGGATGCTGGGATTCAGAAAGAGAGAGGGAGAGAGAGACAGGGAGAGATTGAGAGAGAGGTTCATGGTAAGGAATTGGCTCATGTGATTACAGAGGCCAGCAAGTCGGCAGGCTGGAGACCCAGGGAGCCAATGGTTTAGTTCCAGTTCAAGTCTGAAGGCTTGAAATCCAAAGAGCCAATGGTGTGGTTCCAGTCTGAAGGCTGGCAAACGAACCCAGAAAAAGCCAATGTTTCAGTTTAAGTCCAAAGGCAGGAAAAAAGCCTTTTCGTTCTATTGAGGCCTTTCATTGATTGTGTGAGGCTGCTGAGTTAGATGTTAATCTCATCCAAAAACACTCTCACAGAAACACCCAGAATAGTGTTCAATTAAATGTCTGGGCACCCTGTGGCTCAGTCAAGTTGACATAAAATTAACCAGCAAACCTGGGAATCCTGAGCCCCAGGCTCTGCCAGGGAGCTGGCGAATCCAGCAAGGGAAGGGTCCTTCACCTGCTCACCTCTGTGGCCCTTACACTTTTTTTTGCTGTTGTTGCCCAGGCTGGAGTGCAGTGATGCAATCTTGGCTCACTGCAACCTCCACCTCCCAGGTTCTAGCAATCCTCCCTGCCTCAGCCTCCTAAGTTGCTGTCACCAAGCCCGGCTAATTTTTATATTCTTTAGTAGAGACCAGGTTTGGCCATGTTGGCCAGGCTGGTCTTGAACTGCTGACCTCAGGTGATCTGCCAGCCTTAGCCTCCCAAAGTGCTGAGATTACAGGCATGAGCCACTGTGCCTGGCCCCCGTTACACTGTGCCTGGCCATCTCACTTCCATGAGCAGACTGTTAAAGAGACTGCAAAAACCCTCTAAGCTTACTGACTGTGTGGCCATGATTGCCCACGCTGAACTCCTACTACCATGGTCCTTGATTGGCAGTGGCCCAGCTGCATTTCACCGATGCCACACCTCCTGCTGTCATCTCAGAGTGACTCCTTTGTGGGCAGGGAGGATAGAATGCTGTTAGCCAAACATCACCTGCTCTTCCTCTCATTTTATGGTCAGACTTTCGCCACAATATGACAATTCTCTCTTCCCTTTCTGGCACCTTTCCTATTTCAGGCATTTCCCCAATAAAGCCCTTGCATAGTTAATCACGTCTGGATGTCCACTCCTCTGGGGACACGGATGAACATATGTGACTTTTCCTTCTACAAAGCAACATCACAATACAGAAAGGACACACGTTTTAGGGTCAGAGATACCTGGTCTGGAATTCAAATTTCCCCACTTACTGGCTGTATCATCTTATTCAAGTCACAACCTCTCTGCACTTCACTTTAGCCAGAGTTGTTGAAGGATTAAATAACATAGTAAAGGTAAGTGACACAAAATGCAAAAGAGAATCTGTAGTTTAGTTAATAGCACTGTACCACTGTCAATTTCTTTGTTTTGACAGATGCTCCATGGTTATGTAAGATGTTAATCTTATTGGAAGCTGGGTGAAGGGTATGTAGGAACTTTAATAACTTTGCAATTTTATTATTAATCTAAAATATTCCCAAAGAAAAAAGTTTTAACGATAAGCTACAAATGGGTAATGGTAGTTGCTCAGTAAATGACAGAATTCATTTATTAAGCAAGTACTATGTAGCAGAGGCAGTTCATTCCGCCCTTCCCTTTGGGCTGACAGAATGACAAATTGCCTTTGCTATACATCCATATGAGCCATGCCCCTTTCACACAAGTAAGGTTTAGTGGTGGACTCCCCAGGCTGTGAAGTTGTTCTTCTCCTTCTCCTTCTTCTCCTTCCTTTTCTGAGACAGGGTGTCCCTCTGTTGCCCAGGCTGGAGTGCAGTGGCATGATCATAGCTTACTGCAGCCTCAACCTCCCCAGGCTCAAGTAATCCTCCACCTCAGCCTCCTGAGTAGCTAGAACTACAGCGTGCACCTCCGGCCTGGCTGATGTTTTAATTTGTTTCTGTAGAGATGGGGTCTCACTATGTTGCCCAGGCTGACCTTGAACTCCTGGGCTCAAGCGATTCTCCCACCTTGGCCTCCCAAAGTGCTGGGATTACAGGCGTGAGAGAAGTACTCTTTTATGTAATGGGAAAAGTTACTATTTTGTTGTCTGACAGCTTAGCACTGGTATTTCCTAAGTACTGGTATTTTCTCCCTAAATAGGAAGGTAGGAAAAAGATGTTTGCCCCTAATGATCACACCTGAGTGTCCCCTCCTTCTTAGCGGCCTCACTGACTACCCATTCTAAAGAGCACACTTACATCACCTTGTTTTATTACTCTCACAACTATTACCATTCACTGAAATCTTTATTTTCTCTCCCTCACCCCATCCCAGTAGAATTACCAACCCCTCCACCGCCCCTTCCCCCCGACCTCGGGCTCAGGGCCTGGGCATCGTGTTCACTGTTGCATCCCCAGCACCCAGACCAGGGCCTGTGGGCTCCTTCACACTCAGTTGTTACAGAATTGGATGGAGGTTGCCCCAGTAGCAGGTTCCAGCCACCACTCAGCTGCTGGTGCTCAGGGCTCTTCTGCCTCAAAGACTGTGCTTTCCTATTCTGGGGTGAGATTCTAGGCAACTGCACAGAAAGAGCAGTTCTGGTTGGGCAAAATTTGGTTTCGACGCCACCTTCTCATTTTGCCAACTGTGAAAATGACAAGAAAATATTCCCTAGAGCCAGGCATGGTGGCTCATACCTGTAATCTCTGATGCTCTTCTGCCTGGGATGTCCTGAAGACCTTGCACCTGCTCCCCCGACACCTGGGCTCCACTTTCCTGCACACTTGCCATTTTTCCCTGGCTTACCTGTCTGCCAGTATCCGCCATGGTGTCAGCCAGTCTTGATTCTGCTGCATGTAGGCTCGTCTGCATCAGTTCTCTCGGTAAAAATGAGCCGCCGCCATCCCCTGAGGAGCAGTGCGAGTTCTGGGCGCTGTCTCCGTCTTCCTGATTAGCACAGGGAAGGTGCTCCTTTCCCTCTGGGAACTCATCCTGAGCACAGTCCATTCCCAGGTCTACAGCGGGTACTGCCAGGAAAGCCCCTTTCACGAGGATGGGAGGAAGCCCAGGGCAGGTGTCAGGCTGGAGGTCCTGGGAACATGTTGTGACAATTTTAAATTTTAAGGGGCTGTAAAGCCTAGAGTGCTTTGGGGACTGTCCTGCCTCCTGAATGATGTGTCCGCTCTCCCAGCTGCAACCTACTCTACATCCCCGTGGCAGGGCCTTTAGACCTCAGTCCTGGCGGCCACAACCCAGGAGGAGGGGGTCTGCTCTGCTCTCTGGAAATTGGAATGAAAATGGAGGATTAGGAACAGTCTTCCTGCCCCCAAGGATTATTTTCTCCCTCCCCCCCACCCTCCCTCCCTCCCTCCCTTCCTGGACAGCATCTTGCTCAGTCATCCAGGACTGGAGTGCCGTGGCACAATTATAGCTCACTGCAGCTTCGACCTCCCAGACTCAAGTGATCTGCTTACTTCAGCCTCCACACCTGGCTCATTTTTTGTAGAGATGGCACCTCACTATATTGTTGAGAAAGGTCTTGAACCTCTGAGCTCAAGCAGTCCTCTTGCCTCGGCCTCCCACAGTGCTGGGATTACAGGCATGAGCCACCATGCCTGGCTCCAATAAATATTTTCTTTTCACCTTCATAGGCAGCATGAAATAAATTTTTGCCCAACCAGAACTGCCCTTTCTGTGCCGGTACCTAGAGCTTCACCCTAGAATGGGAAAACGCAGCCTTTCCTCACACATTGTCACATCCACCTCTCACTTTCTGTTGCTGTAGAAGAGAAATTAACACAGAATGAAATCATCTTGCTTTTCATAGGAATGAAGAAGGCAGAGTACAGGAGGCAGGACCCAAAGGGTCCATGAGGCTTACCTGGGAGGCCGAGCTTCCTGGGGCTGGGCCAGCTAGGGCCCTACAACTGGGACTTCAGGGTCAGAAAGACCAGGCATGAATCTGACCTTCACCAGTTACTGTGCAGCCTGAGGCAAGTTGCTTAGCATCTCTGAACCTCAGCCTCCACATCTCTAATGTAGGATTATTCATACCTGCCTACCTTGCACAACTGCTGAGAAGAAACAAATGCAAGTCTTTGGTGCAGTGTATGGCATCACATATGTCAGGAGTGCCCAATGCACGGTAGCTTTATTACCATTGAAAAGCTCCAAACAGTAAAAGTGGCCTTGACCTTACTTTGTCAACAGTTCTAACCTGAGCTTGCTGAGGCTTTGGGGGCCTGCAGGTCTGCCTTGCGGAGAGGGGCAGGCCGTTCCCACAACTACAGGTGAGGGACTTGGCCTAAGAGCTGGAATTTGCAGCCTTTTAAAACTAATGGTGGCCAGGCATGGTGGCGCATGCTTGTAATCCCAGCACTTTGGGAGGCTGAGGTGGGAGGATCACTTGAGCCCAGGAGTTTGAGACCAGCCTGGAAAACATGGTGAAATTTTTCTCGACAAAAATTTTAAAATTAGCCAGCCTTGGTGGCACACATTTGTAGTCCCAGCTATTTGGGAGGCTGAGGTGAGAGGACTGATGAGCCTGGGAGGTGGAGGTGCTGTAAGTCACGGTTTTGCTACTGAACTCTAGCCTGGGTGACAGAGCAAGACCTTCTCTCAAAAAACAAACGAAACAAAACTCACAAAAACCAATTGCTATTAGCTAAACTAAGCAAACAAAACAAAAACCTACAACAACAGAGAAAGAAATGGATATTTTCTGATCTCTGTGATGTGGCACTGGATGCCCCCGAGAACCAGGTCTGTTCTAATGCTCAAGTGTTTTAAGATCTGTTTCTTCCTATGTAGTCCCTATATGGGGGGTCTAGTCTCCTATATAGGGAGGCAGCTCTCCACTGGCACAGGAAATTTACAGAAAGATCTAAATAAGAGCAAATGTTAAGTTTCAAATTAAATCACACATGAAGAAAACGAGGCCAGCCATGGTGGCTCACATCTGTAATCCCAGCACTTTGAGAGGCTGAGGTGAGAAGATCACTTGAGCACAGGAGCACACTTGATGCTGTAGTGAGCCATGATGGTGCCACAGCACTCTAGCCTGGGCCACATGGCCAGACCCTGTCTCAAAAAAAAAAAAAAGAAAGAGAAAAAGAGAGAAAGAGGGAAAGAAAGGAAGCAAGAAAGAAAGAGAAAGAAAGAAAAGAAGAAGAAAGAAAGAAAGAGAAAAGAAAGAGAAAGAAGAAAGGAAGAAAGAAAGAAAGGGAGACAGTGAGAAAGAAGGAAAGAAAGAGGCTGGGCCAGGTGGTTCACACCTGTAATCCCAGCATTTTGGGAAGCCGTGGTGGGCGGATCATGAGGTCAGGAGTTCAAGACCAGCCTGGCCAACATGGTGAAACCACATCTCTAATAAAAATACAAAAATTAGCTGGGCGTGGTGGCGCATGCCTGTAATCCCAGCTACTTGGGAGGCTGAGGTAGGAGAATCGCTTGAATCAGGACCAGAAGGCAGAGGTTGCAGTGAGCCAAGGTCACGCCACTGCACTCTAGCCTGGAAGATAGAGCTGCCCGACGTGGAACCCACCACCTTCCTGGCACTGCTCAAGTTTTTCTACTGGGATGAGGTGCAGATCGCCCGGAGACGGTGATGACCACTCTATACACCGCCAAGAAGTAGGCGGTGCCGGCGCTCGAGGCCCACTGCGTGGAGTTCCTGAAGAAGGACCTGTGAGCCGACAACTTCTTCGTGCTGCTCATGCAGGGGTGACTCTTCATGAACCACAGCTGGCCAGCCTGTGCCTAGAGAACGTCACAAAAGCACCGTGGACGCCATCACCTCAGAGGGCTTCACTGTCATTGACCTAGACACGCTAGTGGCGGTCCTGGAGCGCGATACACTGGACATCCGTGAAGTGCGGCTGTTCAATGCCGACGTCCGCTGGTCCAAGGCCAAGTGTCCGCGGTAGCAGCTGCAGGTGACGCCTGAGAACAGGCAGAAGGCTCTGGGCAAGGCCCTGGGCCTCATCTGCTTCCCACTTATGACCATCGGGGAGTTCACTGCAGGCCCCCTGCACAGTCGGGCATCCTGGTGGACCGCGAGGTGGTCAGCCGCTTCCTGCCCTTCACCGTCAACCCCAAGCTGCGAGTGGAGTTCATGGACCGGTCCGCTGCTGCCTGCGCGGGAAGGAGCGCAGCAGCAACCGCTTCCAGCAGGTGGAGAGTCGCTGGGGCTACAGCAGCATCAGCGACTGCATCAGGTCCTTGGTCAGCAAGTGCATCTTTGTGGGGGGATTTGGGCTGTGCGGATCCATCCACGGGCCCACTGGCTACCAAGTGAACATCCAGATCATCCGCACCGACAGCAACACTGTCCTGGGCCAGAACGACATGGGCTTCAGCTGCCAGGTTCAGCCGGTACCTTCCACGTCATGTTCAAGTAGCTGGCGGGGGTGCTGCCCAAGGTCAGCTACACAGCCTGCGCCATGCTCAAGGGCCCAGACTCCCACTACGGCACCAAAGGTCTACGCAAGGTGACACATGAATCCCCCACCACAGGCACCAAGACCTGCTTCACCTTCTGCTACACGGCTGGGAACAACAACATCTGTGGGGATGGCCAGATCCCTGAGGTCACCTTCTACACCCACTCTGCCCCACACAGTCTCCCTCGGCCAGGACCCCGAGGTCATATTCTATACCTAGGCCACCCCACACAGTCCTTCCTCCACGGGGACGGCTGGGACCCTGAGGTCTTCTTCTACACCTAGGCCGCCCCACACAGTCTCCCTCCGCGGGGACAGCCTCGGCCCCAGGCCATCACCCACTGCTGGGCCGCCCTGCGTGGGGCAGGACCCCATGTCACCCCGGCCGCTGTCCACTCCACACCACCTTTCTCAGCATCAGGAAGGGGCTTCCGTGTGTTCACCGCAATGAATGTGGCTGCTGGATCAGAGCAGCAGGGGAGGTGGCCAGGCCAGTGGCCAGGCCCTGTGGAGACAATCCCTCAGGACTCAGGACAGGGCTGTGCCAGCCTGGGCCAGGCCCCATGGGCCCATAGCTCCAGGTGCCTTCCCAAGTCGCCTGACCGTGGTTTGCAGTTGCGCCTTCCCCACGGTTCCTTTCACTGCACATTGCAATGCATTTGCGATTCTTCCATCTCAAAAAAGAAAGAAAGAAAAAGACAAAGCCATGTCTGAGGAGACAAAGAAAGAAAGAAATGGGAGAAAGAAAGAAGAGAAAAGAAAAAAGATAAGAAAATTCATGTTGGAGGAGAACAGATTCAAGCAGGGTGATCTGGAATCTCTAAATATGCCAATCAGTAGTTCTCAACCCTGGCCATGCATTTGAATGTACTGGAGAACTCTAAAAACACTAATTTCTTGCATTCAACCCCAATGAGTTCATTGAGTCTGGGGTAGGGCCCAAACGTCCTTTGTCTGACAGCTGAGAACTGCTGCCCCATGAGGGACAGGGTGCTCCACCTGCTTCCTGCTTCCCGCTTCCTGTCTCCCGGTATCCGTCGGGCCCTGAAGGCCTACTTGGTTTCTGTAAAATGGCCCCTGCCTGACTCATCTGGGAAGTAGGAATATACAAAGCCAAAATCACACAACTCGGGGATGTAGGTAAAACATGAGTCTGCAGTCCAGGAGAGATCGTCACCGGGGAGTGGAAGCTGGAGGGACAGTGCTGCGCCCCAAATCTAGAACAGCATTCAGCCCTGGTTGCCCATTGGAATCATTTGCTGAGCATTCAAGGCAACCGCTACCTCTAGAGGCTCTGATTTATTTGGTCTGGGATAATGCCTGAGCCACTGGGATTTAAAAGATGCCCAGATATTTCCAATGGGCCACCATGATTGAGAACTCCAGTCCTAGGCAGTCTCTGGCTTGTGTTTCTTTGCTCAGGAACCCAGTTTACAAAGGACTGCAGTTGTTGAAACAGGGAAAGAACAAGCTTTCTCTTCTGCAGAAACAGTGTACATTTCAGTGTTCATAGCAACATGATGTGGGTGCCTGGGACTGACCAAGTGTGGTGACTTTTCAGGCCAAATGCCTAACAGCTGGTGGAGGGCCCTGCCATCATGTGGCTGGGTTTGTGCTTTGTTATCCATCCTGCAGCTACCCTGGGGACCAAGCCTTCAGGAAGAAGGGATCAGGTGCAGGAAGGGCCTGAGGCTGCATGCTTTGCTGGACTGGCCTCGAACCTAGAACCGCAGAGAAGGTGAGGCCTGTACTTCTCTTATCCTTGGACGCTTTAGGGTCCTTTGGGGAATGGGATTCTTAGTCCTGTCATCAGGTCTGGGAGTTCCTTGGGAGTAGACTGAGTAAAGAAAGGAGGGAAGACTGGGTTCAACTTTGAAAGCCAAGTCGCTTGGTAGAAGTCATTAGGGTGTTGGTTAACATCTGACAATATCCCTTGGCAGGGGTGAAGTTGGGAATCTCAGGAATTTTTTTTCCAATTTTAATGTTTATAGTTTAATAAATCTCTTGATGACTGCAGACATGTATGGCTGTTTGGTAGTATTCAGAAACATTACAGTAATGGCAGTTTTTTCAATTGGTGTGTAGTCCTTAATAATTGTATATGAAATTGCGGTCAAACCAGTAAGACTGCATTTACGCATCCATCATTTTCAGGATTGTTGGTAACCTGGGCATATTTTCCCCGAGTAACTTTGCCTCCTTGCGTCACAAGGCCCAATTTGCTCACCTTTCCTTCAGTGATAGTACCTTTCATAATAGCACCCGAAGTTGTATGCAGTGCGAATGAGGGATTCTTCTTTACACCAAGTATTGGTAGGCAAAAGGTGGCTTTCAGTTCGGGATGTGTTACATGGGCCTTCTTGAAATGCAAGCCATTAGCCTGATGAATCTTTCATATTTAGGTGGTTTTCTTGTAAAACCATCTCAAACAAAGCAGACTTTAGTAACCATCCTCTTCCATGCCTTCTTTCTCTTTCCTCTTTGAATAACTTTTAATACTTCTGTTTCTCCCTGGGCACAGACTTTAGGCAGAGGGACTTTCCATTTTCCCGCCTTCTCTTTTTGTTTCTGTTTAATCATACTGGAAATTATTTTAGCTCGAGATTGTCCCTCTCAGTTCAGCAGATAGGCAGGTACTGCTCCCTGTGGAGTCGTTTCATCATTCTTTTGTTTTGTATTTATCTTTTAATGCATCTAGATAATCTTATTCATATGTACTTTCTCAGCATGGTACTATATATGGTAAATCTTATCCTTCAGACCAATCATTTTCTATTCCTTCTTTGAATGTTCATGAGAC
>CAUYLG010012771.1:0-11507 GCA_963573385.1 Cacajao melanocephalus | reverse complement strand
TGCCTGTAATCCCAGCACTTGGGGAGCCCAAGGCAGGCAGATCATTTGCAGTCAGGAGTTTGAGACCAGCCTGACCAACATGGCAAAACCCCGTCTTTACTAAAAATACAAAAATTAGCCAGGTGTGGTGGCACATGCCTGTAATCTCAGCTACTCAGAAGGCTGAGGCAGGAGAATCACTTGAACATGGAAGGCGGAGGTTGCAGTGAGCCAAGATCGTGCCATTGCACTCCAGCCTGGGCAACAGAGTGAGACTCTGTCTCAAAAAAAAAAAAAAAAAGAAGAAGAAAGAAGGAGAAGAAGAAAATAAAACAATAATAATGATTCATGAGACAGGGTCTCTCTCTTGCCCAAGCTGATCTCAAACTCCCGGACTCAAGGCATCCTCCCACCTTGGCCTCCCAAAGGGATGGAATTACAGGCATGAGCCATTACACCGGACCCTAAATTATTACTAAATAAAAGAAAAATATTAATAATTAAAGGTTTTATTAAGCAGAAGGCAATGAAATTGAAAGGAGAAAATCAACAAAACTAAAATCTGGTTCTTTGAAAAAAAAAGATCAATACATTGATAAGCCTCTAGTCAGGCTAAGACAAAAAGAGAAAAGACACTAATTATTAATATCAGAAATAAAAGAGGGGGCTGGGTGCAGTGGCTCATGTTTTTAATCCCAGCACTTTGGGAGGCTGAGGTGGGTGGATCACTTGAGGTTTGGAGTTCGAGACCAGCCTGGCCAACATGGCGAATCCCCATCTCTATTAAAAATACAAAAATTAGCCAGGTGTGGTGATGTGTGCCTGTAATCCTGGTTACGCAGAAGGCTGAGACATGAGAATTGCTTGAACCTAGGAGGCAGAGGTTGCAGTGAGCAGAAATCACACCACTGCACTCCAGCCTGGGTGGCAGAGTGAGACTCCCTCAAGAAAGAAGAAAGAGAGAAAAAGAGAAAGAGAGAAAGAGAAGGGGGACATTACTATAGATCTCATGGACATTGAAAGGATAATAAAGGAATACTATCAATATCTCTATGCCCACTAACTTGATAACCTGGTGAAAATGGACCAATTCCTTGAAAGACACAATATGCCACAAGTCACCCAAGAAGAAATACACATTTGGAATAGGTCTATATCTTTTAACAAAATCAGATCAATATTTAAACTTTCCAATACATAAAAAACCAATCCCAGATATATTCACAGATGATATCTATCTAACATAAAGAAGAAATTATATAAATTCTCTACAACCTCTTTCAGATGACAGAAGAGAGAATACTTCCTAACTCATTCTATGAGGCTGGTATTATCTTAATGCCAAGGCAAGAAAAGGACCTTAAAAGGAAAAAGAACTAAAGACTAATATCTCTAATGAACATAGACATAAAACCTCAACAAAATTTAGCAAATCAAATCCAACTATGTGTAAAAAGACTTATATACACAACCAAGTGGGATTTATCCCAGGTATGCAAGGCTGGCTCATCATTTGAAAATCAATTAACATAACCCATCACATCAACAAGCTAAAGAAGAAAAATAATATCATATCAATAGATGCAGAAACAGCATCTGACAAAATTCATCACCCAATCATGATCAAAACTCCCACTAAACTAGGAATGGGGAGAAACTTCCTCAAACTGATAAAGAATAACAACCAAAAAATAAATCCTACAGCTAACATTATACTTAATGATGAGAAAGTAGAAACATTCCAGCTAAGATCAGGAACATAGCAAGGATGTCCCCTCTCACCACTGCTTTTCAACCACATACTGGCAATTTTAGCTAATGCAATAAGCTAAGAAAAGGAAATAAAATATACACTAATTAGGAAGAAAAAAATGAAGCTCTTTATTCACAGATAACATGGTTGTCTAGGTAGAACCACCAAAAAAAATGACAGAAACACTTCTGAAATAATAAGCACTTATAACATGGTTGCAGGATACAAGGTTAATGTACAAAATTCAATTACTTTCATATATGCCAGCAATGAACAAGTCAAATTTGAAATTAAAAACACAATAATGGCCAGGCATGATGGTTTACACCTGTAATCTCAGCACTTTGGGAGATTAAGCTGGGGGAATCGCTTGAACCCAGCAGTTGAAGACTAGTTTGAGCAACATGGCAAAACCCTATCTCTCCAAAAACATAAAAAATTAGACACATCTGGTGGCATGCACCTGCAGTCCCAGCTACTTGGAGGCTGAGGTAAGGAGGATCACTTGACCTTGGGAGAGTGAAGCTGCAGAGCCATGATTGCACCACATAGATTCAATAAAACCCCAATAAAAATCTTAACAAGTTACTTTGTCAATATTGACAAACTGATTCTAAGTTTATACTGAGAGTCAAAAGACCCAGAACAGCCAATACAATATTGATGAGAAAAACTTCGGGGGACTGATATTACCAGACTCTGAGTCTTACTAGAATCCTTTGGTAATCAAGACCGGTGTGGTAGTGATGAAAGAATAGACAAATAGATTAGAGGAACAGAAAGCAAGCTCTGAAACAGATCCACCTACATATAGTAAACTGATCTTTCACAAAGAAGCAAAGGCAATACAATGTAGTAAAGTTGGTCTTTTTGACAAATGGTGCTGAGACAATTGGATATCCACCTGCAAAAGAAAAGTGAATAGACATAGACCTTATTCATTTTATAAGAATTGACTCAAAATGCACGATGGGCCTAAATCAAAAGCCAGAAGTATAAGACTCCTAGAATATAACATAGGAGAAAACGTAGATGACTTTAGGTTTGGTGATGACCTTTTAGATAGAACACTAAAAGCATGATCCATGAAAGAAGAATGGTACAATTAGAAACATCTACTTTGTTAAAGACACTATCAAGAGAATTAAAAAATAAGCCACAGACTGGGAGAAAATATTGCCAAAGACAGTGTCTGCTAAAGAACTGTTATTGAAAATATACAAAAAAAGTCTTAAAATTCAACAATAGGAAAATTACCCCATTTAAAATTAGAAAACCTTAACAGATAACTCGTCAAAGAAGATATGCAGATGGCAGACAAGTATATGAAAGATGCTCCACATCATATACCATGAAGAAAACGCAAATTTAAACGACAATGAGATATCACTACATGTGAATTAGAATGACCCAAATCAGAACACTGACAGCACCAAATCCTGGTGAGGATGTGGAGCAACAGGAACTCTCATTCGTTGCTGGTGGGGATGCAAAATGTTGCAGCCACTTTGGAAGACAGTTTGGTAGTTTCTTAGGAAATTAAATATATTCATACCATGTGATCCAGCAACTGTGTCCCTTGGTATTTGCCCAGAGGAGTTGAAAACATGTTCATACAAAACTTGCATACAGCTATTTTTAGCAGCCTTTGCCAAAAGTTGAAAGCACCCAACATGTCCTTCAATAGTGAATGAATAAATAAACTGTAGTTCATCCAGAAAATGGAACATTTTCAGCACTAAAAGGAAATGGGTATCAAACCATGAAAAGACATGGAGAAAAAAATGCATATTACAAAGTGAAAGAATGCAATCTGAAAAGGTCTGCATAGTGTATGAATCCAACTATATGAAATTCCGGAAAAAGCAAAACCACAGAGACAGTAAAAAGAACAGTGGTTACCAGTGGTTAAGGAAGAGGGATGGATGAGTAAGTGGAACACAGAAAATCTGGGGGCACTGAAACTACTATGTGATACTATAATGGTGGATAAATATCATTATACATTTGTTAAAACCAATGGAATACATAACACTAAGAGTGAACCCGAATGTAAACTATGGACTCTGGGTGATGAGGGTATGTTAATATAGGTACATCAATTGTAATAGTTAAAGGTATTATTCTATTGAGGATGTTGATAATGGGGAGGCTATGCATGCATGGGGATAGGGTACATGGGAAATCTCTGTACCTTCACTCAATTTTGCTGTGATCCTAAGACTGTTCTAAAAACTGAGGTCTATTAGGTAAAAAAAAGAAATCACTAAACAAAGAAATACATGCATTACATACTGTTAATACAGTGTTTCACACACATATCACTACACTTGGTAATGCATACACCTAGCACGTTTCAAAATGCTCTCCCAATGAAAATAGTACAAGCACACAAACTCAAAGAGCGAGCATACAAACAGTGCTAAGCACACTTTTTATCCCACATGACTGGGTGTGGTGGCTCATACCTGTAATCCCAGCAATTTGGGAGGCCAAGGTGGGCAGATTACCAGGTCTAGGGATCGAGACCAACCTGGCTAACATGGTGAAATCCCATCTCTACTAAAAATACAAAAATTAGCTGGATATGGTGGTGCATGCCTGCAGTTCCACCTACTAAGGAAGCTGAGGCACGAAAATCGCTTGAACCTGGGAGGCAGAGGTTGCAGTGAGCCAAGATCGTGCCACTGCACTGCAGCCTGGCGAGAGTGAGACTCCATCTCCCAAAAAAAAAAAAAAAAAAAAAAAACACGCATACACACACGCATACCTAGCTTAGCAGTGGTTCAGTATGTATCACTAAAGCATGAAAGATGTGCATCCATATGGTTAACATACTCTTTCACAAATATATAATTTTCTGTATCACATGAACCACCTGTATTAAACAGGTTCCAACATACATCATTAAACCAAGTAGAACATGCACCCCATATGTTAAACTCAATGTTCCACACATATATCACAATGTTGGTTACACACATTAACTCATTAACACACATACAGAACTCTGTTAAACACGGTTTCAACATGTCATTAAACCATATGTATACGTATAACATGTTTCTACACACATTTCACACATATCGATCTACCCTTTTAAAAAGGCACCTAGCTAAGATAAATACAGTTTTTCAGCATAAATCTCCAAGGAAAATAGTATATGCACTCCACTCTGCTAAACACAGTGTTTCCTGTGTATATCTTAATCTTCAGGATGGTATACGCCTAGTCCTGTAAGCATTGTTCCAACATCTCCCAAAACAAAGCAGTACCTGCACCACACACATCTCTCTTTAAAAAAAGCAGTACTTTTAGTAGGTGCTGCTAACTTATCCCATATTTCATAAATCCCTTATATCACCATAGTCAGGTAACACATGCACTTCTCCTAAATGCAGTTTAAAAATGTCACTAAACAAAATAGTACATGCACGTCACACTGCTAGCACAATGTTTCACACATAGATCACTGCATACAGGAACACACAACACTATCTTTGTTAAACACAAGGTCCTGCGTGCCCCACAGAGTGTGAACTCAACTGTTTCTCATATGTATCATTATACTCAGTAACATCAGGCTCTGTAAACAGTGTTTGAATATATATCACAGATAACAGCACATGTACTGCACACTGCTAAACAGGATGTTTCAAACATCCATAATAATACACTTACTCACCACTCTTAAATATATCATGGCATATCATTTAACAAAGTAATATACACACATATAAACACAATGTTTTTGTTTTGTACGTATTCATTGGGTACAAGTGCAATTTTGCTACATTGCTACATTGCATTGTGGTGAAGTCAGCACATCCATCACTGGGGTAATACACATTGCACCCACCAAGCAACTTCCCATCACTCGACCCCCTCTCATTCCCACTTCAAGTCTCCTGTCCATCATTCCACACTTGGTTTAAATGCAGTGTTTCTAACACACATCTAAATACAGGGTAGCATGCTCACCTAACACTATTAAGCACACTGTTTCAACATATATCATTAAAAAGGTCAGGGTCAGAGTGAGGCACAAGGTCCAGGTCAGGGCCAGGACAGGTTCAGGATCATGGTGAGGTTGGGTCAGGCTAAGGGTCAGGGTTAGGACAATGTTCAGGGTCATGGGATCTTCATGATGAAAATAAATGAAAGAATTTATGTCAGGGTTCATATCAGGATGAAGGTCAAGGTCAGAGTCAGGGTCAAAGTTATGAAGAAGGTTATATTCAATATCAGGGTGATTGTCAGGGCAGGGGTGGTCAAAGCCTAGCTCTAAGTGAATGTGAGGGCACCGGGTAGAAGACGGTCAGGGTGAGGAACACAGAACGTTCAGGATAATGTTGAGGGTCAGGCTCAGGGTCACAGTGAGGGCCAGGATAAAGTCTAGCTCTGGGTGAGTGGCCATGTCAGGGCTGGGGCCAGGCTGAGGGTCCGTGTCAGGCTGAGGGCATGAGAAATGTCAGACACCCTGTCACAGTGTGGGTCAGGGTGTCTATTCATTTCATAGGGTTGAGTAACAAATTAACACTAACAGAATGACGTAAGACCATGGAGATTATTATCTCATGATTGTGGTGACCAGAAGTCTAAAATCCACTTGTGGGCTAGAATCCAGCCCTCCGGAAGCTCTAGGGGAGGATCCTTTCTTATCTCTGAGGCTTCTGCAGGCTCCTAGAGTGCCTTTCCTTGTGAACATCACTCCAATCTCTGCCTCTGTCTCCACATGGCCATCTTCCTATGCATCTCCTCAGAGTCAGTCTCCTCCCTCTCTGTATTGCAACATATATTACTAAACAAATGCACACATTCAATCCACTATGAAGCAGTGTTCCACGCATCCCATCTCAAGGTTCTTAATCACTTCCGCAAAGACTCAATAACCAAATCACATCCACAGAGATCAAGGGTTAAAACATGGACATACCTCTTTGGGGTCACTACTTAACCCACCGCAGAGTCAAGGTCAGATACAATTGAGTCAGAGACAAGGTCAGGTTTCATGGCCAGCCTTAGGGTAGTGTCAATGTAAAGATGAGGGATTAGGTCAAGGCCAAGGGCTGGGTGAAACATAGGTTCAGGTTAACAGCCAGATGAAGGGGAGGGTGAAGGTCATGGCCAACGTCATGATGAGGGTCACTGAGAGGTCCCAGGGGCTGGGATGTAGCTGTAGTTCTGACACAGGGGCCAAGGTAAAGCCCTGACACAGCTATAGTGTAAAGAGGCACTCTGGAGGCTCAGGTCCTGAGGAGCAGGACACAGTTACAATTTGGGACTCAGAACCAACAGGGTACAGAAACAGTCTAGGCTCTGGGAGATGAGGTGGCACACAGTAGTCACGCTGGAACCTGGGTTGGTGGGACATGGCAGTAGCCAAGACTCTGTGAGTCTAGGGGCAGCAACAGCAAGGACCTAGACACATGGAAAGATGCCCCTGTGCTTGGGACCTGGGGGGAACAGAGCAGCACAGCAATGACTCCACTCTCCAGAGACATAGAACACCTCAGCAGCTCAGACTTTGAGGGACTAGTCCAGTTTGAGATAGGTGGGGCACTGTGGATGTTTAGCCTGGAGGTTGATATGACCCAGCTCAGGCAAGACCCTGATTCCCTGGGATGTAAGGTGCAGCTAAGTCCCAGAAAGCCTGGCTACATGGGTCAGTGCAGGATCCAGATTCCTAGGGCATGGTTCCATATCAGCTGTGGCACTGGTGGATGCAACTGCTCCAATGTGCCACGGGCTCAGCGCCCTGGGGCAAAGTGCTGCCTCACCTGCAGTGGCTCTGGAGTGCCAAAGACATAAGGTCCCTAGGGAGAAGGGCATTGTGTCTGCCGTGGTGCCAGGATTGTGTCTGCTATTGTTTGTAGGATGCCTGAAGTCCCTGGGAGGTGGGGAGTTACCTCAGGTCAGCCATAAGGGAGGATGCACCAGTGCCTCACATGGGGGTGATGAAGTTCCATGGCAGTTTGGCCCTAGGGGATAGAGCTTGGAGCAGCTTGTTTTGGGGATGATGTGCTACTGGGTAGGATGGATTCAGTGTTGGCAAAGCCACAGGATGAAGAGGTGCGTACTTGCTCACTCCCAGAGCACAACGCACTCAAGCAGTGGCTGTGGTTCCAAGATGGTGCAGTGCAGTAGCCGCACAGATGATGGGAGATGGCAAAGTATCAGCTCTTTCTCTTGGATAGTTCAACATGTGAACTCTGGGGAGCTCCCTGTTGGGCTCAGAGCCTGTGAGGGATGTGGGAACCTCTGAGAATGAAGATTGCATGTGTCAATGATGGTGATGGGGGTTGCTGGGGTCCTCCTGCTTACCTTTTCGCTGCAGGAAGAAGTCTCTCCTGGTTCCACACTGATCCTGAGTGGATAGGGTGGCAGAGTATTCTTTCCTTTCCTGTGCAGCCATCCCAGGTTTCCATACTCTACAGAATTTCTGCTGCTTCTTTTTTGTTCTCCAGAGTTCCTCTTTTAGTTATTTTGATTGAAATATAGTTGTTACTTCACTATATTTTATGTTGGAGTGGGGGAAGAGCTAGGAGCTTCCAGTCGGCCATCTTGTGACACCCAATAATTCCTTTTTCTTCTTTTTTTGAGATGGAGTCTCACTCTATCGCCCAGGTGGAGTGCAGTGGCACAACCTCGGCTCACTGCAACCTCCACTTCCCGGGTTCAAGCGATTCTCCTGCCTCAGCCTCCTGAGTAGCTGGGATTACGGGCACATGCCGCCAAGCCCAGCTAATTTATTTTTTTATTTTTAGTAAAGACAGAGGTTTCATCATGTTGGTCAGGCTGGTCTTGAACTCCTGAACTCGTGATCCACCAACCTCGGCCTCCCAAAGTGCTGGGATTACAGGCATGAGCCATCACACCCGACTCCAATAATTACTTTCTAGTTTTCTTTTTGTGTGATATCTTTGCCTGGCTTTGGTATCAGGGTAATGCTGGCCTCATAGAATAAGTTGGGAAGTGTTCCTTGAAATTATGTTTTTTGAAAGAGATTGAGAATAAATGGTGTTAATTCCTCCATTTTTAAATTTAAATTTAAATTTTTTTTAGACAGGGTCTCACCCTGTCACCTAGGCTGGAGTGAAGTGGAGCAGTCATGGCTCAGTGCAGCCTGAAACTCCTCACCTCAAGCAATCTTCCCACCTTAGCCTTCCCAAGTAGCTGGGACAACAGGCATATGCCACTATGCCTGGCTAATTTTTTAAAACATTTTTTTTATGGACATACAGTCTCACTATGCTGCCCAGGCTGGTCTCAAGCTCCTAGGCTCAAGCAATCCTCCTGCCTTGGTTTCTCAAAGCACTGGGATTACAGGGTGTTAATTCTTCTTAAATGTTTAGTAGACTTTATCAGTGAAGTCACTTGGTCCTGATTTTTCCTTTGTTGAGAATTCTTGTTAATAGAGTGTCTTAAGTGCATTTGTCAATTCCCAGAAATTTAAGCCTAATTTTGTGTCACTAAAGCAGATGATAATGTGCTGTAAAGTCGTGGTGAGTCATTTTCATTTAAAAGATCATTTTAGAAATTAAAAAAAATTTTGTTGTACAACTTTGCCTCAATAAAGCAAGTTTGGTACACCCCTGATACTTGTTAGCCAGTAAGGACTCCAGGCAGAACACATAAAAACTCTTAAACTCCCCAACAAAAAGAAAAGCAACCCATTTTAAAAATGGGCAACTGATTTGAATAGACAGTTCTCCAAAGTAGAGAAATGGCCAAAAAGCACATGAAAAGCTGCTCAACATCATTAATCATTATGCAAATACAAGTCAAAGTCAGTAAGATACCATTTCATAACCACTAGCATGGTTAAAATATTTTTTCAAGGGGAAAAGTATAAGTATTGGCAAGGATGTGGAAAAATTAGAACCCTCTAACATGGCTATAGGGAATATTAAATGGTGCAGCTTCTGTGGAAAACAGTTTTGTAGTTCCTCGGAAAGTCAAATATAAAATTGTCAATATTATCTAATCATTCCACTCCTAGGTATATACCCCCAAATATTGAAAACAGGTGTTCAAACAAAACTTGTACATAAATGTTCAGAGCAACATTATTCATAAAAAGCAAAATGTGGAAACAACCTAAAGGTCTGATTAATGGATAAACAAAATGGTAATCCATCCAATGGAATATTATGCAGCCATTAAAAAGGAATGTAAATTGGTATAGCCATTAAGGAAAAACAGTACGGATGTTCCTAAAAAAACTAAAAAGTAAAACTACTATGTGATCCCGCAATCTCACTGCTGAATATAGACCCAAAGGAACTGAAATCTGTGTGTCAAAGAGACATCTGCACTGCCATGTTCATTGCAGCATTATTCACAATGGCCAAGACAGGGAATCAACCTGTGTCCATCAACATGCGAATGGATAAAGAAAACATGGTCTATATACACAATGGAATACTATTCAGTATTTAAAAAAAGGAAATCCTGTCATTTGCCACATGTATGAACCTGGAGGACATTATGTTAAGTGAAATAAGCCAGACACAGAAACACAAATACTGCTGATCTTATACGTGGAATCTAAAAAATTCAAACTCATAGAAGCAGAGAGAAGAATGACGGTTACCAGGGGCTCAGGGAGAGGTGACAGGATTGGAGAGATGTTGGTCAAATTTCAGTTAGATGGAGAATTAAGTTCAAGAGATCTATCTATTATACAACATGGTGACTATAGTTAATAGCAATGTATTGGGTGGACACACTGGTTCATGCTTGTAATCCTAACATGTTAGGAGGACAAGGCAGCAGGATCGCTTGAGGCCAGGAGTTTGAGACCAGCCTGGGCAACATGGTGAAACCCTGTCTCTACAAAAATTAAAAAAAAAAAGTGAAGTGTGTTGGTGTGCACTTGTGGTTTCAGCTACTTGGAAGACTGAGGCAGAGAATCTCTTGAGCCCAGGAGGCTGAAAATGTAGTGAGCTGTGACTGCACCACTGCACTCCAGCCTGGGCAACAGAGTGAGACCCTGTCTCAAACAAACAAACAAAATGTATCATATACTTGGAAATTGCTAAGAGTAGATTTTAGTGTTCTCACCACAAAAAAGTTAACTATGTGAGGTAATGTATATGTTTTAGTTAGCTTGATTTAGACATTCCACAATGTATACATATTTCAAAACATCATGTTATACACCATAAATATATACAATTTTTGTTACTTAAAAAATGAGTTTAAAAAAAAGGAAGTGGGACTTTTGGCAGTGAATAGGTAATGAGGGCAGATCCCTCATGAATAGGGTGAATGCCTTTAAAGAAACCCCAGAGGGATAACTTGCCCCTTCCACCATATGAGAACACGCTAGAAGGTGCCATCTATGAGGAATTGGCCCTTACCAGACACTGTATCTGCCAGTATCTTGATCTTGGACTTCTTAGCCTCCAGAACTTTGAGAAATAAATTTGTATTCTTTATAAGCTATGCAGTTATGAGTTATTAGTTGATGGGTTGTTATAGCAACCCAAATGGACTAAGAAAACCAACCAAGGCCTAAGATAGGCCTGGTACATAGTAAACTTCAATATTTGTTTGTTGAATGAATGAATGCACATTCCTTGAATAATTTGCATTTTACTCTATTTTCCACTCCTACTTTTCTTTTCTTTTTTGTTTTTTGAGATGGAATCTTGCTCTGTCACCCAGGCTGGAGTGCAGTAGCGTGATCTCAGCTCACTGTAACCTCTGCCTCCCAGGTTCAACCTATTCTCCTGCCACAGCCTTCTGAGTAGCTGGGATTACAGGCAGG
>CAUYLG010012770.1:0-17751 GCA_963573385.1 Cacajao melanocephalus | reverse complement strand
GAGCCCGGTGTGGGAGTCCCCTGTGGGGAGGTGCACTGAGAGATGGAGCCCGGTATGGGAGTCCCCGTGGGGAGGTGCAGTGAGAGTCGGAGCCCGGTGTGGGAGTCCCCCGTGGGGAGGTGCACTGAGAGATGGAGCCCGGTGTGGGAGTCCCCGTGGGGAGGTGCACTGAGAGACGGAGCCCGGTGTGGGAGTCCCCTGTGAGGAGGTGCACTGACAGAGATGGAGCCCAGTGTGGGAGTCCCCTGTGGGGAGGTGCACTGAGAGATGGAGCCCGGTGTGGGAGTCCCCGTGGGGAGGTGCACTGAGAGATAGAGCCCAGTGTAGGAGTCCCCTGTGGGGAGGTGCAGTGAGAGATGGAGCCAAGTGTGGGAGTCTCCATGGCGGATACACTGAGAGAGATGGTGACCCCTGTGCATGGACAAGAGGCTGGAAGGGCGGGAGCTCTAGCTGTTAGATTCTACCCAGCTGTCTTAGAACAGGATCACACAAGTTTGCGTTGACCAGATGGTAGGACAGGAAGTAGAGGACTAATTGCTCTAGGTTCTGAGTACACGATTTTTATTTCACAGTATTTTCCAAGTAAAATATACTTTTATTTTGGAAGATGCTAATTTGATACTTGTAGAGTGAGAGAAACCTTGCCATGTGAAATGCTAATTTCTGTCATGAGTTAACTCCCCATCCTATGTTAAACTTCTCCTGGTTGGAAATGAGAGTTACAGACCTTGAAGGGGCCCATGGTTTCCCTTTGCTGGTTGAAAGCTGATGTGAAGTGAGATTATTGTATAACCACTTCATTTAAAAAAACCTGTATGCCAGATTTGCTTTACCCTAAAAATGTTATATCAGTTTTAGCACCACATGATACTGTTATCAGAGACAGCTATTACTTTTTCTAAGTAGTAGCTTAAAAATATCAATGAGCTACTTTTTTTTTAATGAAGACTTTTAAAAATGTTTAAATGGGAGGCTATTTATGAAATATTGAAGATTCAGTGTCCTTTGCTGATAGAAGTCATTGAAGACTGTTGGCCATACTTTTGCTAGTCTCTTTCAATTCAGTTTAATTTGAAATGTTCCTTTTCTTAATGAATTCGTTTCAAGTGTCTGTGATCTTTTATGTAATGTAATTTGTGCCAAAACCTTTAGTTTTCCCATCAAACTTCTGTAGCTTAGTCAGAATACATTGCCTCATAGCTGATGCCTTATTTTAATGTCATTGATGTTTCACCTCTCTCCCTACTTATTCCTGAGGGTTTTTCTTGGCTTTGGGGAAAGAAAGGCAGTTCAGAACATCAGGGCAGTCCCAGTGGGCTCTAGTCCCGTCTGCCATCTTCTGGCCATGGTGTGTAGGAGGTTTGAGTCAGCCAAGGAGTGGAAAGTAGTGGGCAGTGGTAACAGGCAAACAAGATCAGTGACTCCTTGAGTCCTAGGGGAGGATAGTGAGAATACTTATTTTAAAGTGTCTTTTTGTTTTTTTCATAACCATGGTTTTTAGTTATTAAAAATGACATATGTGTTTTCTTGTAGCTGCTTTATTCTGTTCAGAGGCCTCTTCACGAGTTCATTACCGCTGTTCAGTCTTGGCACGCGGACACCCCTGTGCACCGGGGCGTACTGTCTACTCTGATTGCTGGGCCTGTGGTTGAGATAAGTCACCAGCTACGAAAGGTAAAGTGCTTTAATCCGGAAACTGCTGTGCCTCTCTTTGACTATACAAGATACTGTTTCTACTAGTAGCACATTCTTACATTTCTTAAAGTATTTTCTAAGAATTTTCAAATTTGAGTGAGTGGCACACTTTCCTAGTAGCTGTGCCTCAGAGTTTGATAGCTAGTTAGTATTTTAGACTCATGTGACTGTTGTGAAACATATACCAAGGACGTGATTGCTCTTGATTAAAACAGAAATATAGTCCTTACATTTGAACGTTTTTATACCACATTCAGGAGATTTAAATGAGTTGATAAGTTTCTTAAGGTTATTTTCCCTCCTAAAAGGTTAGATGTAGTTGTGATCTGTGGGGAGCAGAATGCAAGGCTGCTCTCGGATTGCTTTTGTGGAATAGTTCACGTATCTTCGCATGTTATATTATTAGCCTCCGCCACCTTTTTTTCATTTTTAAGCATAGAATATTCAACATTCTAATATCAGTTTAAACGGACAATTTATTCATTATTAATGGCTTTTATTTTCCTACCAGTAGCTGTAGTTGAATTGAAGATTATTATTAATACAGAAGTTATTAGCCTATTTGGTTAAAAAGTGATATAATCAGGATGGTAATTTAAGCCAAAACAAAAAGTGGTGTTTTCCCTCATGGAATATTCAGGGTGTTCTTTTCCTTTTAACCTCTTAAGAAAGCAGTAAAATTCATGTTGGGCTTTCTCAATATGAAAAGATAAAATTTGATAGGAAGGTCATTGAATTATATGCATTTTTAATATTTACATAAATCATAAATTTTGTAATATAAAATCATGACTAATAAAAAGATGTTAACTAAATTCTAGTTAACATCTTTTAACTAGATAAAATAATAACCAGGATTTGTTTATTCTGGTGAGCTATATAGCTAAAAACTATAAAATTATAAAAAGTGTTTGGCCTGTGGGTCACATCTGGCTCACCATCTGTTTTTTATCAATAAAGTGTCATTGGAACATAGCCATGCCCATTTGCTACACTTTTTGTGGCTACTTTTGTGCAGAGTTGAGTAATTATGATAGAGACCATTGCAACTCTGCCCACAAAGCTGAAAATATTTACTATATTATTTAAATATTTACTGTTTTGTTACTTAACAGAAAAGGTTTGCTGACTGCTTTTCTGTTTCCTTACTAATTTTGTCTGCCTACTCTATATGTGACTGTGGATTTGTCTCTTTTTTCATTAGTTCTGTCAGTTTTCTTTTCATGTATTTTCTTGTATTTGGGAGCTTTTTTCTTTTTGATGAATTGACTCCTATTATTGTGAAATATCTCTGACTCCCATAGTACTTTTCTCATAAAGGCTACTTTGATATTTTCATAGCCAAACCAGCTTTCTTGTGCTTCATGTTTGCATAGCATATGTTTTAAAAAACCCACCCCAACATGGGTAGAGTTTTAAAAAATCTAGTCTGACAAACTCTGACTTTTATTTGGGGTGTTTATAGTCCATTCTATTATTTTTTTTAGTCCATTTGACTTTAATTAATTTATTGATAGGTTTGGGTTTAAGTTAATGTTAAGTTAATGTTTCTTTTCTCTCAGTTGTCTGTTCTGTTAGTCTTTCTGTTTTCTTTTCTTTCCTATCACTTTTTTGATGAATCAAGTGTTTTTAGTATGCCATTTTATTATCTCTGTTGACTTTATATTACTTTTTTGTGTAATTTTTTTTTGGTGGTTTCTCTAGAGATCTCTGCATGCATATTTAACTTATCTCAGTCTATCTTCAGAAATTATGCTTGTCCATTGCATGGTAGGAATCTCCAGTTGTGTTGTCCTATCCCTTATGCTGTTGTCATGTTTTATTTCTACATGGCAAAAATCTCTAGATGTATTTTTATCTGTCAGTACTCTTTTCTCACTGTTTAAGAAATGCATTTACAACAATCACTTTAAGATGTAAAGTATTTTCATGAGAAACTGCTGTTTCATATATAGTGATGATTGATTTAAATATTCAAATTTGTATTATAATACTAGCAGAAGAAGTATAGGAAGACTTATTGGAAGTGCCGTCTAGGCCAGGCGCGGTGGCTCACACATAATTCTAACACTTCGGGAGACCTAGGCAGGAGAATTACTTGAGGCCAGGAGTTCGAGGCCAACCTGGGCAACATGGTGAGACCCTGCCTCTGTTAAAAAAAAATATTTAAAAATTAGCTGGGTATGATAGTACACACCTGTAGTTTCAGCTGCCCAGGACACTGAGGCAGGAGTTGAATGCTGCAGTGAGCTATGATTTGTGATTGCACCACTGCACTCCAGCCTGGGCAACAGAGTGAGATTATGTTTCTTTAAAAAAAAAAAAGAATTGTCTAGTCATGCCTAAATGAAATCCCCTAGGATAGCCAAGAATTGAGCCAAACACAGAGGTGAAGAGATGCAGGGGTGGGATAGGCGTATTCCTGACTCAGCTTCTACAGGTGGAAAACAAAGGCATAAGCTTCCACCTGGAGCAGGAATTCTGCACTTGGACCTTCTGAGGAGCATGCGGAATCATTCCTCCATGGTGAACAGCTCATTGAAGCTCACAAGGCTGATGATAGTTAAGAGCACAGGTCCAGGCAGGTGCCCTGGTGGCCCTAGACTTACAGTACTTCACTGTGGGGTTCTGCCGTGCAGTGGACACTGCGAAGTCTAGGAACATTTATGTTTGACACAACTGGATGAGGGGACAGGCAGTGTGCCCCTGGCATTGAGTGGATGGAGGCCAGGGGTGCTGTGCTCAGCCTCCTACAGCACCTAGCACAGTCCCCAACTCTCCCAAAGAATGAGCCAGTCAGGTTAGTAGTGCTGAGATTGAGAAACCGTGATTTAGACAGGAGTAAAATGTTAAATTTAGTTAGCATAAAAGCACATTATTTACAGTAGATGATAACAAGATAAAAAAGACTCTTTGACAAAAGGCTCATTGAGTGATGTGTCTGTTTTTCTTTATTTTTGTCTCACTGAATAAGCATCTTCGTTTATCTTTTTCTTTTTTTTCTTTTTTTTTTTGGTATTGAGACAGGATCTTGCTCTGTTACCCAGGCTGGAGTGCCATGGTACATGGCTCATTAAAGCCTCAAATTCCTGGGCTGAAGTGATCCTCCTGCCTCAGTCTCCCAAGTAGCTGGGACTATAGGTGTGTGCCACCATGCCCAGCTAATTTAAAAATTTTGTGATAGAGGCAAGGGTCTTCCCATGTTGCTGGGCTGATCTCAAACTCCTGGCCTCAAGCAGTCCTCTTGCCTCAGCCTCCCAGAGCGCTGGGATTACAGTTGTGAACCACCACGTCCAACACACTTATGTTTATAATAGATTATTCATAATTATTGTAGACATTTGAACAGTTAATAAAAGTAATTGTTTTGAATTTCTGCAAAGTGTTTCTTAGATGTTGAAGAAAACCCAAAGCAATGTAATTTACAGGTGAGTAGCCTAGTCTCCGTTCACACCTTGCTGATTTGGGACTCTTTTAGGTTTCTGACGTAGAAGAGCTTACCCCTCCAGAGCATCTTTCTGATCTTCCACCATTTTCGAGGTGTTTAATAGGAATAATAATGAAGTCTTCGAATGTGGTCAGGTAATCAGTTTCTGTTCACTGTCCTGAAACGCTCGTCATGGCTGTAAGCGCCAGCAGCATTGCTTCCATCCCTTTCACTCTCACGTTTCAAAGCTGCGTTCTCTACGGCGAGAAAAATGTTTCATGTAATTTTCTCTCCATTGTATCAGTGATTAGAAATATTTACATTAAACTTACACAAAGAAAAATTCTAACTTTCTGTAAAGAATATTCATCCAAATAGTCTCTGGTTAGTCATGCTTCTCATAACTAAAATTCTCTTAAGGGAGGACATAGAATGTTAGTGTTTAGGAAAATACTTCTTAGCAAGTGTGCTTTCAAAACACTTGACGAGCTTAAATACCGGTGCCATTTTCATTGAGCACACAGCTGCTACTCATTCTCATTTTCCAGTCCATGTGTCCATATGTCACTTGATCAGAGTTGCAGGGTTTGCTGTGTTGCATGCAGGGTTGACAGGTTACAGAGAGAACTGCTTTGCAGATGTCTGGTGCCTGTCGAATTTTAATAGCAGATACGTTCAATGAAAACTTTTAAAAGCACCATCTTCAGCACCTATGAGTCATCTTTCAACAGCATAATTACATCTTTTTTATGTGCATTGAGAGTATACAGAGTAGCCTTTTTCACTCAGCACAGCATCCCTGTTCCCAGCAGCATCCTCTGGTTTTAATGTCTCACTGTACAATCTGGCACACTCTCCATGAAAAGCATGGGGCAAGTTCAGTCAGCTTCCCATGTCCTCTGCAAACTGGAGTTGGTGGTTGTGGTTGAACCTTGGCTGTACTTGTTTTACTATGAAGTATTAAGGTCTATATGATACAGTAATTTTGATGTTTGTTGATTTATTTGCAGGTCATTTTTGGATGAGTTAAAGGCATGTGTGGCTTCTGACGATATTGAAGGCATTGTGTGCCTCACAGCTGCTGTGCATATTATTCTGGTTATTAATGCAGGTTGGTTACATTTCCCCCGTCAACTGGAAGGTGGCTGGTGCACCTCACAGGTGCTGTCATGGGGTGTTGGGGATCAGCCCCTGCACTCGGCTACTCCTGGCCAGCTCAGGCATCCCCCAGCTTTTCCACTCTCTGCCTTCTGATGTGCTGGACACAGTGCTCTCCACCTGGGCTTCCTCTCCTTAGCCCACCCTGCATCTGTTTTTATATCAGCTTGCTCGCTCTTTGGTGGTGCAGGTCCTGTTCACTTTCACCTTTTGACCCCTGGACCCATTAAGTATTCCTTTCTGTGCCTCGGCATTGAATTTCCATTGATTTGATGTATTACCTGTATCTTAGAATCTGAATTTATTTTGGTTGACGATGGATGTTTTGGTGTTAATATCTGATCTATCTACTGTTTCTCCTAAGCCTTAGCCTTGCCTAGTCTGAATATTCTAACCAGTTCAAATAGTACTGGTAAAATAATTGGAGATATGTATAAAATGCTTAGCTCAATATAAAATGTAGTCACATTGCTGCACGTTGACTGCCTTTACCTTTCTATATTATTTGCTCAGTTTTACTAATGTTGAAATTATTTTCAAAGGTGATACATTGTAGATAGGGAGTGCTGCTATTGAAAGAAGCTCTCCCCATAAGTCTAAATGCATAGGATATCTGCAGATTGGTAAGAATACTTCTTAACTAGTTTGTCCCAGGTTGAGCATAAGAAAGACTTCCCTAAGGGACTCCCTCTGCATGGAGAACCTCCCCAGGAGGATGTTGAGGATGGATGTTGGGTGCTGCCAGGTGCCCTGCCTTTAATACATCCTTAAATACCTGCAATATTTAAACAAGGGAAGGACTCTGAAACAGGATTGGTTTGCTGGCATGGACATAATGCTTCCTCTAATGGCTTCATGGGGTGAGGTCCATTTGAACACTTCTTCCCAGTAAATGTTTGTTTGCTCTTTACAACATCCCTGTAGAAGGGAGAATTACTATTCCACAGGTCAGTATGTAGGTCACCTCAAAGGGAAGGATAGGGAGGCTCAGCTAAGGGAGGTTGTATCACGTATGTAGCAGAGTGTTTGTCTTTGTGTCCTGATGTTAAAATCTTTTCTGTCTTTAATATAATTTTCCCAGGTAAACATAAAAGCTCAAAAGTGAAGGAGGTTGCTGCCACTGTTCACAGAAAACTAAAGACATTCATGGAAATTACTTTGGAAGAGGATAGCATTGAAAGGTAAAGCAGAGATATTCACCAAATGCAATCATCTAAAACTGCTCATTGTCCTTTGGGTCTGCATGAGGTTGTGTTTTCGTTTCTGCTGCCCACAGCCAGGTGGTTAGGAGACTGGGGACTGTAAGGAGAGAAACATTTCTGTTGGCAAAGACCTTTAGCTTATGTTTAATTTACTTGCTAATTGTGTCTTCAAAAACAAAACAAAACTGTCATTTGCAAAATTCTACAGTTTTGCAATTGATCTTGTGGAAAATTGAGGGCATGCAAACTTATTTTATATGGTTTTAAAATCAGACATTATTTTTGGTGGTCACTGCATTATGGAAACCATGGGCATTTCCCAAGAATATATACCTAGCGGACAAATACCCACATGGGGTTGGGCGATCCCTTCAGAGCCTCTGAGATGTGTGTAGTTTCTCCCTTGCTGGGCAGCCCATTGCTATGCACAGCCTGCAGGCTACCAGTGTGTTCATACGACTGGTTTCCAGCTGAGTGTTTTTGCTGCTGTGTGCTATTTGGTATGCTCTGCATTCTACTGTAGACTGTTTTGAATTGTGTTGCACTTTTAGATCAACCACAAACAATGTTTTCTTGCTATTTTATGAGCTAAATAGGTGAACTGCTGTAAAGCTCTGCACTAGGAAATTCCGCTTTGCCTGGAAAACAAACCACTCTCCATAGCTACTTCTTCTGGAGAAAGGCTTTCCAAATCCGAAACTGCTAATTTGTGAATAAACTTCCAAAGTGTGGCTATTTATAGACTGTCAACATGTTCTATAGACTCAATACTCTTAATGCTCACTTTACGAGAAAATTTGGTTTGTAGGCTGGGTGTGATGGCTCACGCCTGTAATCCAGGAGTTCAAGACCAACCTGGTAAAACCCCATCTCTACTGAAAATACAAAAATTAGAACAGGCATGGTGGCTCATGCCTGTAATCCCAGCATTTTGGGAGGCCAAGGAGAATGGATCTCATGAGGCCAGGAGTTCAAGACCAGCCTGGCCAACATGGTGAAACCCCGTCTCTACTAAAAATATAATAATTAGCCAGACATGGTGACAGGCACCTGTTATCCCAGCTACTTGGGAGGCTGAAGCAGGAGAATTGCTTGAACTCGGGAAGTGGAGGTGCAGTGAGCTGAGATTGTGTCACTGCAATCCAGCCTGGGCAACAGAGCAAGACTCTGTCTTGAAAATAATAAATAAATAAATGAAAATACAAAATAAAAATAAAAAAATTAGCTGGGCATGGTGGCATGCTTCTGTAATCCCAGCGACTCTGGAAGCTGAAGAGATTAGTTGGCCTGGCTAGAGGTTTATCAATTTTTATTGATATTTTCAGAGAACTAGCTTTTGGTTTCATTTATTTTTCTCTGTTGATTTCTTATTTTCAGGTATATTGATTTCTGCTCTAGATTTTGTTTCTGTTTTTCTTCTTAGGATTTAATTTGCTCTTTTTCTGTTTTCCTAAGGTGAATGTTTAGATGATTATTTTTAGATTTTTCTTCTTTTCTAATATGTACTTTCAGTGCTATAAATTTACTTCCAAGCACTGCTTCATCCCACATTAAAAAAAATTTTTTTTTTCTATTTCTCTTTTTGTCCTTTTTCCTCCCATCAGGTTTTGTTTTGTTTTCTCGTTTTGAGACGGGTTCTTGCTCTGTTGCCCAGGCTGGACTATAGTGGCATGATCACAGCTCATTGTCGCTTTAACCTCCCAGGCTCAAGCAGTCCTTCCACCTCAGCCTTCCAAGTAGCTGGAACTACCAGAAGTGTGCCACTATGCACAGCTAATTAAAAAAAATTTTTTTTTTTTTTTTTTTTTGTGGAGGCGGGGGTCTCACTATGTTTGGCCCAGCTGGACTTGAACTCCTGGGCTCAAACAATCCTCCTGTGGCCTCCCAAAGTTCTGAGGTTACTGGTGTGAGCCACTGTACCTGGCCTTTCCATCATTCTTGCTTTCATCTTATTCATCCCACATATTTTTGATAAACTGTGCTGTTGTTTTTATATAGTTCAAAATATTTTTCAGTTTCTCTTGTGATTTACTCTTTGACCCATTTAGTTGTGTTGTTTAATCTCCAAGTGTTTGGGGATTTTTCTAGCTTTCTGTTACTGATTTCTGTTTTAATTCCATTGTAGCCTGAGAGCAGACATTGTATTATTTCTATTCTTCTAAATTTGTGGAAGTGTGTTTTATGGCTCAGAATGTGTTCTCTGTTGGTGAGTGTTCCAGGTGAGCATGAGAAGAATGTGTAGTCTACTGCTGTTGGATGAAGTAGTCTGTGTAGGACTCTTGGGCCACACAGGGTTGTGGGATGTTCCTTATGCTGTGCTGAGGTGCAGGATCCAAGAAGTAAAGAGACAGGACACTGAAGAACTGGTGAAGAGCATCTGGACTCGGGGGTCCATGCCACCTGTGAGTGGAGATTGGCGAGAGCACCAAATGCCCAGAAGCATCTGTATTTATTAGGTACAAGCAGGGAGCAGGGTTGTGAGTGAGGTCATCATCTATAGGCTTAGTAATAGGGCATACATAATCAGGTGAGTCACAAGTGAGGGGACCACCCCATTATGTCCCCTGGGCAGAGAGGTGGGCCGTGTGCAGTAGAGGGCCGTGCTGTGCGTAGTAGTAGAGGGTCGTGTACAGAAAAGGGGTCCACCCCCATTAGGTCACTGAGGAAAGGCAGGAGCCATGTGCAACAGGTGTCCTGCACAACACTTCTTATCTGGGGGCTGGAGACTTCAAAGGTTTTCTAACAGAAGGATACTGTAAGCCAATACAGTAGGAGCTGACAGACTTGTGCTCTTCTCTTAAGATATTTATGGGGAGGATGATTTGAGCTATAGCACAGAAGGGAGAAAAGACTGACAGGGTGTACAGTTGCCGTGACTGGTCACACCAGAGGGGTTCTTCTCCCTTGATTATTTGTGGGATCTCAGGCCTGAGGCCTACTTTCCACAGGAACTGGATGCAAGCCACTACGACTCCTTTATCAGGAGGGGAGGCTCTTGCTCCAAGCCTGCCATACAGCATATGCCCTTTCAGGCAGGGATGCCACCGTGTGGGTCTGTGGTTCTTGTCCTTGTCTGGCTGTTTTCCCATGTACTGCTTCTGTTCTGTGACTGCTCTAGGCATTCCTCCTACTACAAACTATTATGTGGTTATATGGAAGGATTCTATAAATCAGCACTAAATGTGTCAGTGCAACTCCGACTACAGTACCTATATGATTATATAGAAAGATTATATAGAACTAAGTATGCTAGATATAAGTATTAAGTATGATTGTATAAGCTAGATATATGTAAGCAGTAAGTTATACTTCAGGCACTAATTCTATAAACTAATATATGATTATATGAAGGATTATATAAAAGAAATAGCTGAGTAATAACACTATAAACTAAGATATTCTTCAGGCACTGATTATGCCTGGGGTCCGGACAGTTCTCCTTCCTTGGTGCCCATGGGGGCTATTACCCACAAGTCTGTAGATGTCCATCATATCCAATTGATTGACAGTGTTGTTGGGTCGGACTATGTCCTCCCTAATTTTCTACCTATTGGATCTAATAGAGCGTGTTACAGTCTCCAACCATAATCATTGACTCATCTTTTACTCTTTGCAGTTCTGTCAGTTTTTGCCTCACTTAGTTTGATGCCCTGTTGTTAGGTCCACACATTGATGATTGTTACATCTTTTCATTATATAATGCTCTTCTTTATCTCTGATAATTCTTCTTACTGTGACTTCTGCTCTACCTGAAATTAATACTCCTCCTCCTCCTTTGTTTTGATTAGAGTAAGCATAGTATGTCTTTTTCCATTCATTTTTTTTCTTTTCTTTCCTTTTCTTTTTTTTTTTTTTTTTTTTTAAAGATATGGGGACTTGCTATGTTGCCTAGGCGGGGCTCTAATTCTGGACTCCTGGGCTCAATCTGTCCTTCTGCCTCAGTCTCCCAATTGGCTAGGACTGCAGGCACACACCAGCAATTTAATTTAGTTGACCCAGCCAATTTAATTTTAATCCATATGTGTCTTTATATTTAAAGTGGGTTTCTGTTAGACAGTATGTAAATGGTATGGTTTTTTGATTTTTTTCTGACAGTCTGTCTTAAAATTGGTGCATTTATACCATATTCAAAGTGATTATTGATACAGTTGGATTCATATCCACCCTATTTGTTATTGTCTTCTATTTGTTGCCCTTGTCATTTGTTCCTGTCTCCATCGTGCACTCTTTTTCTGTCTTTTGTGGTTTTAACTGAACATCTTTGATGCTTGTTTTCTTTCCTAGCATATCAGTTATACTTTTTAGTTTTATTCTTTTATCTTTCTTAGTGAATGCTTTAGAGTTGGAGTTTTCATTTATAACTAATCCAGTCTTACTTTGAGATGACAGTATACCCCTCTGCAGGTACTGTGAGTACCCTACAAAATAATCCTACTCCTTTCCTCCTGTCCCTTGCATTATTGCTGTCATTTATCTTACTTAGGTATAAGCAGACATGAGCATACATAATTGAATATGTTGTTGCTATTATTATTTCGAACAATGTGTGAAGTCATTTAGGAATTTTAAAAAGTTTTTATTTACCTTCACTTACTCCTTCTTCGATGCTTCTCTTTCCTTTGTGTTGATCCAAAAACCTGACCTATGTTCTTTTCCTTCCCATCAGAGAACTTTTAATGCTTCTTTCAAGGGATGTCTACTGGCAACAAACTCTCTTTAATTCTGGTTTTTCAGAGAGTCTTTTATTTCTCCTTTATTTCTTTGCAGGGATAATGTTGTGTAGTTTATAATTCTAGGTTGGTGAATTTTTTTCTCTCTGTACTGTGTTTAATTATTATTATTTTTTGAGACAGAGTCTTGCTCCGTTGTTCAGGGTGGATTGCCATGGTGTGATCTCGGCTCAACTGCAACCTCTGCCTCCTGGGTTCAAACGATTCTTGTGCCTCAGCCTCCCGAGTAGCTGGGATTACAGGCACATTGCCACCGCATCTAGCTAATTTTTGTATTTTTAGTGGAGACGGGGTTTCACCATGTTGCCCAGGCTGGTCTCAAACTCGTGGTCTCCAGTGATCTCACCTCAGCCTCTCAGAGTGCTGGGATTACAGGGGTGAGCCCATGTGCCTGGCCACTCTCTGTACTTTAAACGTTTCCCTGTACTCTCTTCTTTGTTCGTGTGGTATCTGAGAAGTAGGATATAATTCTTTTTTGCTCCTTAGTAGATAAGTTATCTTTTTCCCCATCTAGGTTCTTTCAATACTTTTTCTTTGTTTGATTTTCTGTAGGTTGAATATGGTATGCCTAGGTATAGTTTTGTTTTGGTTTTTGTTTTTTGGCATTTATTCTATTCGGTATTCTCTGAGCTTCCTGGATAAATTCTCAGTTATTATTGTTTGAAATCTTTCTTCTGTTCCTTTCTCTCTTCTGAAATTCTTACTGCGCATGTTAACACCTTTTATAGTTGTTTCACAGTTCTTGGATATTTTCTTCTATCAAAACAGCCTCATTTTGGAATTCTGTTTGCTAATATTTTATTTGAAAATGTTTGCATTAGGTTTCAAGTAAGATTATAGGGTTGTTCGTTATTTTGGTTTATAGTTTTTTATTTTTGTTTTTTTTTTTTAGTAGGACCTTTATCAGTTTTGCTCTCAGCATTAGTTGGTAACTTCTTCCTTTTCAATGTTGTGGAATAGTTTAATAACATCTGATGCTGTGGAACAACACACCTCCCAGAATACTGGGATGACTTTTCCCTATTTCTTTTATGTTATTAGTCGGGCCTGATTTTCTATTACTGCCTGAATAAATTTTGGTAATTTATAATTTCTTGCATTGATCTAGATTTTTTTATTTATTAACATAAAGTGGCTTGTGTTTATTCTTTCATTGTTTATTAATTTTAATAAAATAGAAGTTACTTATTGAAATATACATATGAAAAGAATGTAAATAATATGTGTACCACTGAATTAGTTGTCATAAAATGAAGTCACAGGCCAGGTGCGGTGGCTTACGTCTGTTATCCCAGCACTTTGGAAGGCCAAGGCAGGTGGATTGCTTGAGTCTAGGAGTTCACAACCAGCCAGGGCAAAGTGGCGAAACCCTGTCTGTACAAAAAATACAAAAATGAGCTGCGAATGGTGGTGCACACCTGTGGTCCTAGGTACTCAAGAGGCTGAGGTGGGAGGATTGCTCGAGCCCAGAAGTTTGAGGCTGCAGTGAGCTGAGATCACACTACTACATTCCAGCCTGGGTGACAAAGTGAGACATGGCAACAAAACAGGTCAGAAAATGATTTTGATGAACTGACAGAAGCAGGCTTCAGAAGATGGGTAATAACAAACTTTTCTGAGCTAAAAGAACATGTTTTAACCCAATGCAAAGAAACTAAGAACCTTGATAAAAGATTAGAATGCTAACTAGAAATGCTAACTAGAATAACCAGCCTAGAGAAGAACATAAATGACTTGATGGAGCTGAAAAACACAGCATGAGAACTTCGTGAAACATATACAAGTTTCAACAGCCGAATCTATCATGCAGAAGAAAGGATATCAGAGATCGAAGATCATCAACTCAACGAAATAAAAATAGAAAGCAAGAAATGAGAAAAAAGACTGAAAAGAAATGACCAAAGCCTCCAAGAAATACGGGATTATGTGAAAAGACCTAATCTGCACTTGATCAGTGTACCTGAAGAGGATGGAGAAAATGAATCCAAGCTGGAAAACACTCTTCAAAATATTATCCAGGAGTACTTCCCCAACCTAGCAAAGCAGGCCAACATTCAAATACAGGAAATGCAAAGAATACCACAGAGATACTCCTCAAGAAGAGCAACCCCAAGGCACATAATTGTCAGATTCACCAGGGTTGAAATGAAGGAAAAAATGCTAAGGACAGCCAGAGAGAAAGTTTGGGTCACCCACAAAAGAAAGCCTATCAAACTCACAGTGGATCTCTCAGCAGAAATCCTACAAGCCAGAAGAGAGTGGGGACCAATATTCAACATCCTTAAAGAAAATAACGTTCAACCCAGAATCTCATATCCAGCCAAACTAAGCTTCATAAGTGAAAGAGAAATAAAATCCTTTACGGACAAGCAATTACTGAGTGATTTCGTCGCAACCAGACCTGCCCTACAAGAGCTCCTGAAGGAAGCACTAAACACAGAAAAAAAAATCCAGTACCAGCTACTGCAAAAATGAACCAAATGGTAAAGATCAACGACGCAAGGAGGAAACTGTGTTCACCAATGGGCAAAACAACCAGTAGCAAAATGGCAGGATCAGATTCACACATAACAATATTAACGTTAAATGTAAATGGCCTAAATGCCCCAATCAAAAGACACAGACTGGCAAACTAGGTAAAAAGTCAAAACCCATTGGTGTGTTGTATTCAAGAGACCCATCTCACATGCAAAGACAAACATAGACTCAAAATAAAGGGATGAAAGAAGATCTACCAAGCAAATGGAGAGCAAAAAAAAAAAAAAAAAAAGCAGGGGTTGCAATTTTAGTCTCTGATAAAATCGACTTTAAACCGACCAAGATCAGAAGAGACAAGGAAGGACACTACATAATGGTGAAAGGATCAATACAACAGAAAGAGCTAACTATCCTAAATATATAGGCACCCAGTACAGGGGCACCCAGATACTTAAAGCAAGTTCTTAATGACCTACAAAGAGACTTAGACTCCCACACAATAATAGTGGGAGACTTTAACACTCCACTGTCAACATTATACAGATCAATGAGACAGAAAATCAACAAGGATATACAGGACTTGAACGCAGAACTGGAACAAGCGGACCTAATAGACATCTACAGAACTCTCCACTTCACAGCAATAGAATATACATTCTTCTGAGCTCCACGTTGCAGTTACTTTAAAATTGACCACATAATTGGAAGTTAATCACTCCTCAGCAAATGCAAAAAAATGGAAATCATAACAAACAGTCTCTCAGACCACAGTGCAATCAAATTAGATCTCAGGATTAAGAAACTAACTCAAAACTGCACAGCTTCATGGAAATTGAACAACTGGCTCTTGAATGTTGACTGGATAAACAATGAAATGAAGGCAGAAATAAAGATGTTCTTCGAAATCAATGAGAACGAGGACACAATGTACCAGAATCTCTGGGACACATTTAAAGCAGTGTCTAGAGGGAAATTTATAGCAATAAATTCCCACATGAGAAATGAGGAAAGGTCTAAAATTGACACCCTATTGTCAGAATTGAAAGAGCTAGAGAAGCAAGATCAAAAAAAACCTCAAAAGCTAGCAGAAGACAAGAAATAACTAAGATCAGAGCAGAAATGAAAGTGATAAAGACACAAAAAGTCTTTCAAAAAAATCAAATCCAGGAGCTAGTTTTTTGAAAGATCAACAAAATAGACCGCTAGCCAGATTAATAAAAAAAGAGAGAAGAATCAAAATAGATGTAATAAAAAATGATAAAGGGGATATCACCACCAATACCACGGAAATACAAGCTACCATCAGAGATTACTACGAACAACTCTATACACATAAACCAGTAAACCTGGAAGAAATGAATAAATTCATGGACACTTACACCCTACAAAAACTAAACCAGGGAGAAGTTGAAACCCTGAATAGACCAATAACAAGGGCTGAAGTTGAGGCAGCAATTAACAGCCTACCAACCAAAAGAAGTCCAGATCCAGATGGATTCACAGCTGAATTCTACCAGACGTACAAAGAGGAGCTGATACCAATCATTCTGAAACTATGCCAAACAATACAAAAAGAGGGAATCCTCCCCAACTCATTTTATGAGACCAACATCATCCTGATACCAAAACCCGGCAGAGACTCAACAATAAAAGAAAACTTCAAGCCAATCTCCATGATGAACACAGATGCAAAAATCTTCAATAAAATACTGGCAAACCGATTGCAAGAGCACATCAAAAAGCTTACCCATCATGATCAAGTAGGCTTCATCCCGAGGATGCAAGGCTGGTTGAACATATGCAAGTCTATAAACGTAATCCACCACATAAATAGAACCAAAGACAGAAACCACGATTATCACAATAGATGCAAAGAAGGCCTTCGACAAAATTCAACAACAGCCCTTAATGCTAAAAACTCTCAATAAACTAGGTATCGATGGAACCTATCACGAAATAATAAAAGGTATTTATGACAAACCCACAGCCAATATCATACTGAATGGGCAAAGACTGAAAGCATCTCCTTTGAAATCTGGCACTAGACAAGGATGCCCTCTCTCGCCACTCTTATTCAATATAGTATTGGAAGTTCTAGCCAGAGCAATCAGGCAAGAAAAAGAAATAAAGGGTATTCAATTAGGAAAGGAGGAAGTCAAATTGTCTCTATTTACAGATGACATGATTGTATATTTAGAAGACCCCATTGCCTCAGTCCAAACTCTCCTTAAGCTGATAAGCAACTGCAGCAAAGGCTCAGGATAGAAAATCAATGTGCAGAAATCACAAGCATTCCTACACACCAATAACAGACAAACAGCCAAATCAAGAGCAAACTCCCATTCACAATTGCTACAAGAAGAATAAAATACCTAGGAATACAACTAACAAAAGAGGTAAAGGACCTCTTCAAGGAGAACTACAAACCACTGCTCAGGGAAATAAGAGAAGACACAAACATGGAAAAACATTCCATGCTCATGGTTAGGAAGAATCAATATCGTGAAAATGGCCCTACTGCCCAAAGTAATCTATAGATTTAACACCATCCCCATCAAGCTACCAATGACCTTTTTCACAGAACTGGAAAAAAACCACTTTAAACTTCATATGGAATCACAAGAGAGCCCGCATAGCCAAGACAATCCTAAGCAAAAAGAACAAAGCTGGTGGCATCACGCTGCCGGACTTCAAGCTATGCTACAAGGCAACAGTAATCAAAACAGCATCGTACTGGTATCAAAACAGAGACATAGACCAATGGAACAGAACAGAGGTCTCCAGAGCAACACCACATGTTTACAACCATCTGATCTTTGACAAACCTGACAAAAACAAGCAATGGGGAAAGGATCACCTGTTTAATAAATGATGTTGGGAAAATTGGCTAGCAATGTGCAGAAAGCAGAAACTGGACCCCTTCCTGACACCTTACACTAAAATTAACTCCAGATGGATTAAGGACTTAAACATAAGACCTAACACCATAAAAACCCTAGAAGAAAACCTAGGCAAAACCATTCAGGACATAGGCATAGGCAAGGACTTCATGACTAAAACA